>JAQBSW010001926.1:0-117131 GCA_029291075.1 Eudiplozoon nipponicum | reverse complement strand
TAAACTAATAATAAAGAATTTATATTACTTAGTAAACGCACCGGCTGAAAGTAATTGCCATACGACGATACTAAGAAGACACGTTGAATTCTAGAGAGCAGTTACTGCGAGTAGTCTTGAAAAGAGCCGATAGAGCGTTATCAGGCAAATGAAGTAAAAGTTAATGAATGTTGTAGTGGCGATAGTGTCTAGAAGTCCTCTTTCACACTTGCTCTGTTGTTCGGTTCGTTGGTTGGTGTTTTTTATGTGGATGCACCGTAATAAGTAGAATTTTTAAGCCGAATGAGTGAGTTGTTGGTCGTATGCTTCGAATAGTCTTGTTGAAGAACTGCGATAACACCGTGGTGACTGGCATATTAAGAAATCTGATTTATATATGATCAGTTACGTATGACTATTTGTGCCGCAACAAGAAGATTGGCGTGACTGAAGACTAGGCGATTATGTGACACAGCCTTGTAAAGGCATTTCCAGAAGTCGGCGTAAGAAGAAAGCGACTACAAACACACGTAGCGAGCAAAACAGAAGTGCTTTGCGTGGTATTTGCATCGTACTTATATAGATACGAAGTTGCATGCTATTGGTCAACAGCAATTTCGGGCGTTGTAATTCATTCAGCGTATTGAAATTTGAATTTGATTTTGGGTAATATGTGGGAGAATTGATCTAATCTGTTACATTATTTTCATCGCTGAGAAAAATAAAAGGTAAAAAGAAAAAATCCTCTCGGTGAGGCATTCTTAGTAATGTTGGGCAGAGTTAGAAACCAGTTAAGAAATAGGTTATTATACTGCCCATATTTAACCAACCATTTATAGAAGTGCTGGGCAGATACATACATGTTGATTGCTTCAAAAATGATATGATGAAAAAATTACCACTACAAATTATTATACGTATTATTAGCTGTAGTGACTGCGCAGTGATATAGAAGAGTGTGAAATTTTGGGAGCGGAAACGTTAAGTTTACAATGTGGCTTGCCACTGAATTTGCCAGGTTTCAGCTGTAACCTGGACAGAATGGATTGCCATAATTGAGAAATTGAATACGACCAAAAATATAACACACTGACAATTATTATAATCAAAGTTCCGGTCTTGATATAAACACCTGACTCATTAATTACTTACATATGTCAGTATAAACTAAGAATTGTAAAGTGTAGAAAAGGCAATTCATCCAGTAAACCGGTTTCGTCCTTATTGGAAATTCAACATGTACTGGACAGAACTTGCCGCGAACAGGACTCGAACCTGGGCACGTGTGCTTCGGAATCTGGTGCTCTTACCACTGAGCCATCCTGCCGCACACTACGCTGCACAAAATTTTCAGTTATATACTAATTAATGTAACCCGGTTAGTCTATTTTTCTTTCAGGTGGAGCTCATATGGCATTCATTTAGACCCAAAGTTCCAACTAACCATCTCCAATCTGTCATTACTGAACAGACACCACACTACATGGGGAAGTGGTAATGAAATGCACATTTATATAATGAAAAGAACATTGGTTGCGCTTGTGTTGATAATAATTATTATAATCAGTGGTTAGAGCACCAGATTCCGAAGCAGACGTGCCAGGGTTCGAGTCGTGTCCGCGTCAAATTCTAGCCAGTTCATGATGAGTCCCCAATAAGAGCGAAACCGGTCTACTGGATGAATTGCTTTTTCTACACTATACAATTCTTAGTTTATACTGACATATGTAAGTAATAAATGGGTCAAATGTTTATATCAAGACCGCAACCATGATTATAATAATTGTTATCATCACCTGCGCAACCAATGTTCGTTTAAATATATAAATGTTCGTTTCAATACCGCTTCCCAATGTAGTCTGGTGTCTTTTAGTATTAACAGATTAGGGATGGTTAGTTGGAACTTAGGGTCTAAATGGATTCCATATGAGCTCCAACTAAAGGAAAAAGAGACGAACCAAGTTACATTAGCTAGTATATAACTGAAAATTGTCTGCAGTGTAGTGTGCGGCAGGATGACTTAGTGGTTAGAGCACAAGATTCCGAAGTAGATGTGCCCAGGTACGAGCATGTCCGCGGAAAATTCTGGCCATTTCATGATGAGTTCCCAATAAGGAGGAAACCGGTCTACTGGATGAATTGCGATTTCTACATTATACAACTCTTAGTTTATACTGGCATATTTAAGTAATTAATGGGGAAGGTGTTTATATCAAGACCGCAAACTTGATTATAAAAATTTTTATCACCACCTGCGCAACCAATGTTCGTTTAATTATATAAATGTTCATTTCAATACCACTTCCCCATGCAGTGTGGTGTCTGTTCAGTAATAACAGATTGGGATGGTTAGTTGGAACTATGGTTCTAAATGGATACCATATGAGCTCCTCCTGAAGGAAAAATAGACTAACCAAGTTACATTATATAGTATATAACTGAAAATTGTGTTCAGTGTAGTGTGCGGCAGGATGGCTCAGTGATTAGAGCACCACATTCAGAAGCAGACGTGCCCAGGTTCGAGTCCTGTCCGCGGCAAATTCTGGCCAATACATGATGAGTTCCCAATAAGGACGAAACCGGTCTACTGGATAAATTGCATTTTCTACACTATACAATTCTTAGTTTAAAGTATTTAATGGGTCTGGTGTTCATATCAAGATTGCAACCTTGATTATAAAAATTGTTTTCACTGTTGAGGCCCCTTACCTATTCGAGTCTGAAAGCCCCATAGATGTCAGATCTCTTGAAGTCCTAAAATTCACAGTAGAGTCTGATAGGCTTATATTCCCGTTGGTATCTCCTAGGTTCAAGTCCGCAATCTCCTGCACTAACCTACTTGTTTCCTCAAATTTAATATCGGTCTCCGTGTCTATATGGTATAACAATTAAATCGACACATAATGTTAGGCAATCGGAATGCGAAAGTAGGACCGTATTACTCCGGAACAAATAATCTGGAAAGAGATATACGTGAACAACAGAATGAATCAAATTACCTGTTTCAGAACGATTCTTTTCAATATTGTATTGATGGAGTAATATATTTGATGAAATGTATTCGTTTACTAGAGAAAAATGTTAAAATGCAGCAGACCAAGAAATATAAGGCCAGTCAAGGAGCGAGACACTCGAAAAATTGAAAATAGCGCACAATTCAAAATCAAGTATTTAAACAAAGAATGTTCTGGAAAATAAAAAGAAAAAATTCTTTTTAAATAAAATTCGTTACTATCAGCCATGGTGGTTTAAATTTATCAGTCAATGTTATTTTACATAAGACGGAGGATTTAACTTCCTCCACAATCACCACCCGCGCAACCAATGTTCGTTTATTTTTGTAACACACTGACGCCTTTCAACCTTCCATGAGCATCACCAGAGTACGGCGGCAAATTGGAATGTGGGCGCTATTTTTTGACTTTGTGAAAGAACATTTTTTGGCTGTTCGAAATATCTGAACTATGATTTGTCATTTTGTGGAATAACATAATTTTTATCTGTGCGTAGATCCTGAATTTGTCATTTTCAACTGTGAAAATAGATATTCATTTCGTCAGATTTCTGCATTCGTCATTGCTCATTCCGACAGTTTCAACTGTGGAAGCAGATTTTGGTAAGCGTTTACTTTCATGTCTTTATACATCACTTGCGCCCTATGTTACGCAACGTGACCACTATGAATCCATATGTTTGGTTTTCTTCTCACACTGACTTTTCTCAATTGGTATAACCAGCTTTTCTTAGCCAAAAATTGAGTAGCATTTTTGAACAGTTCTTTGGTATTATGCCATCGCTGGGGCAATGTTCGAGTACATATTTTTGTCGTTAACTTTTGATTTTCATGTATATATCTTTATGTTATAACGTATGGCTTACACCTGAGCTCACAATGCCTGTTTTGGTATGACCAGCTACTTAGAGCTAACGCCTTTGTGTAGAAAAATAAGTAGTTATGAGCTTCATATCACGGTACATACCACTTTCAATGCATATCTCAACTTCATCAGTTGTACAGTGACCACTCGTCGAATATCATGGTAACAACGTCGAGCGTGCACCAGCCCCTTTGGTCGTATCCAAACACATTGACGGAAATCCAACCTGCCCAGGTTTCAACTGCAACCTGTCAACTTTAGTGGCGATCTACCTTTAAATCCTCAGGCTCCGGCTTCCAAACCTTACACTGTTTTATTTTGCCTCACGCGGTATGACGGGCCACTACAACCTACAATTTGAGTAGCAATTCTTAGTGGTTATTTGGCATCATATCATTGTTGAAGCAACCAATATGCATATTTAAGCCCAGCATTTACGGCACAGTTTTTATAGTTATGGGTAGAATAGTAACCAGTTGCTTAAATTAGTTCGAACTCCCCATGAATTTCTTATCAAGCCTCGCCGAGAGGAATGTTTTTTTCAGAGAGAAAAGTGATGTAACGTCTCAAAAGCAATTCGGCGACATATTGCATGAATGAAATTCAAATTCATTTTACGCGCCACCAATTAAAACAAGCGAAATTTACCGTTAACCAATGGCGTCCGAGATTTCAATTTCAAAACTATTTAAGCACGGCGAAATTACCATGCCAGTCAGCTATCGCGTTTGCCTTCTTCTGTGCTCTTCGCCTGCGTGCTGTCTTCTATCATACTGGCTTTTCACCAACACTAATTTTTGGGCTTTATTTCATACACAGTGGCAATTTCAGTCATGCCAATCTTGTTGCTGCACAACTAGTTAGACGGAGCAACATCTACTTATTGGACCTTCACGTGTGCTAGTTCAACAAGATAACTCAGCCACTCGCTCTCCACTAATGACAACGCCACAACAGAAGTAACAACGAAGAGTCAACCAGAGCTGGCCTCAAGTGTCTAAGGGTATTTATAGACACTACTATACTAACTAAATTTCTCGGTATTTGCCGGAGAACAAAATATAGGTCTTAATAAGGGCCCGATAATTGGAAAACCTTATAAATTGGCAATTGAGCGCTCAGAAATTTATTAATATTAATAGTCACCAAAGGTTTAAGTAAAGGGTCATTTGTTGGATGTCTCTAGACCAAATTCGATTGGTTCTTGTTAAGACCCACTAAAATTATAAAATATTTCACATTAATTTAAATATTAATAAATGTTTGATTATGAAAGTTTAGTTGTCTTCATTGAACATTTCCGGATTGAACTGCAGGTTCCATGAATGCTAGTCTGTGACACACAATTAATTTCATACTCGAAATAATTTCTTATAAATCTAATGATTTGCAAATAACAAAGGTAACTTCTCCGCACTCGATGAAATACTGTATATAAAAGGACGGTTCTTAGAAAATTAGAACAATAATCTTTTGTTACACAGTATTGTATTAACTTTTTTATTTATGAAAATCTTGCATTTATAAACAGTCTTTAGTTAAAGAATTTAATTTGGTTTAGCAATGAACAAATCAATATTTTGCTAGTATGTATTAGGTGATGCAAACCTAGTAGCAAATTATTTCAGTTGTGACCTGAAGGATAAACAAAAGACAGCATGAACGGAAAGTATAATCTCATGAATATTCGTTTCGTGCTTACTGACGACATATATATATATATATAATATATATATCGAATCTGTAAAAGCTACTAACAATATGACTTTTGTGTTAGTAACCGATACTAACATTATAGTACCGAAAGGGTACATGGTACTAACATTATGTTTTCCAAGTTGGTACATCGAAATAACATGATGGATATCAACACATGCTATAGTACACTGAAATTGAGAATTAGAACTATTTCTGAACACATTTTACTGCAGTAAATCAATACTAATTCGCTACTAGGTTCGCAACACCTTATACATACTTGCATATATATTAGCTCTCCGCAACAAGCAGTATTACCTGTTATAAATCAATATTTTATTTGTTTACACTTCTTTAGCGTTTTTTATGCGGAAAGTTTGCATTTCTTTGTTTAATGGAAATATTTATGTTTTGCAAGTGATAAAGTAATATTCTATTTGTTTACATTCCTTTAAATATGTATCATGTTTGCCCTGGTTTGATTCCCAGACGCGCCAGACCTGTGAAGTAATTAAAAAGATTTTGTGTTGCTATATTTAGCGGGTGAAAGCTATTTTTTTAAATAAATAATTATTTTTTTAACGATTATACTCTACATTGCATGAATGTGACCTAATGTGGCTTAAAGACAAAATAAAAACATTGGTATTGATCTCGAGAACTAGTAAACAAATCAACAAAACCTCGCTGGAATAAAGTTAGTTGACATATCTTAGAATTCACTGTCTAATGTAAACAAAATTTATAACCAATAACTAGATTACAAGGAGTGTAAATTTATCTTTCGTTTACATTAAAAGTTTACATATTCATTAAGCTGAAGCGCATAACCTATTACACTATTTATAAGTGACAAACATTACGATACAGTCGGAACTAAATAGTGTGCATAATTATCACCGAGTTCTACAGAATTTCATAAGATGTCTTCGAAACAGGTCGCAAAACAAGATGCAACGGATATTCACCTAATATCTGATATGGTGGATGCAGCAGATCAGCAGAAGGCGGAAATATACGAAGATACCACGAGACAGATAATAGATAACTCTGTACGGCCGCAATCAAATGAGGTTTTGGAAGAAAAAAGCGAACATAAGTTGGAAGAAGTTGATGATCAGTCCGCTAAAATATTACAGCAAAGATTGGCCTATATAAACGTAAATGAGGCAGAAAATGATGAAGCAGAACAGAAATTAGACGGCAACGACGTAAATTTAAAATATTTATTGAAAAAAATAAAATTTATTGGGCGCGTGTATAAGGCATTATCGAAAGACGTAGAGCAAGATTTCGATAATGCTTTTCTAAATCTATTGGGACATTTGGTGGAATATTTTAATATTGAAGATAAGATGGAAGAAGCAAAAAATGATTTGGCCTATTATTATTATCACTCAGATTTAATGCTAGACGAATTATTGGATCGTTTAAGGATTGTTGAATTTAAGAAGACGGCGTTAGAGGCAAAACTGGAAGCAAATTATAATCGTAACGAAATGATGTCAGCCACACCTTTGGAGCTATTAAATGATATTGCTGTTCGTAAATTAGCACTGGAACAACAGTTAAAGGAAGCTTATTATTATACACATGAACTGATAGAAAAACAAAAGGGTGAGATGCAAATACTTGAGTATCAGAAACAAGCTGCAGAAAATCAGTTTCGCGAAATCTATAGTGATACTATGGACAATATAATTAAATTGATGGAACAATTATACCAAGTTAAGTTTAAGAGCGAGGCAATGGTACAACTGTTAGCGGGAAATAATTGTCATGCTGAGAAACAATTGGCTGAAAAGTATTATGCGGCCAAACAACATTTGAGTAAACTTTCGAATAATTTATCTATATTTGAGTTTGCGAAAATAAATTTGGCATACCAGTTGGAGGGCATTAACAATCAAACTGCAGCAAATTGTGAATCATTTTATGAACATTTAGTCAAGATTCGCTTTGGGACGAGGGAAATAGGAAAACAATTGCGAAAGGAGTACGATCTTAATAAGGAAACGTTTAGAAAAATGGAGGAACATGTGAACAGAATTGCAGTTGTAGAAAACGCTTTAGAAAAAAGGCTTGTGAAGAATTTTAATCAATCTCTATAAGTTTGAAATTAATTGAAAAAATTCAAATATAAGTGACGTTTCGAAAGAGGACACAGAAAAACGGATGTGGATAAATACGCGTCATACCGATGAAAATTTATTAAAGAAAATGTAACATACTGAGAAAATACAGTTCAAACAAAAGTGCAAAGAAGATACAAACGAACGATGCAAAGAATGACACATCAAATAATCTCTGTTACGTTTCATAGATGCAAGCCGAAATAAAATGGCGTTATTACGAGTTTAATACTGAGTATCAATTCAGACTTAGCCATAATATTTATGTTATTCAGTTGCGTTACGTAGTGTTTGCAGAGTGATTATCTTCTTTTCTTTTATTTGTAAACATTTTCAACTGTTGCTCTATTAGTTTTCCCAAATATTGGTCATAACTTTGCATAACATTTTGGCCAAAACTTTAAAATATTGAGTTGTTTTGCAATTTTTTCGGCAACTTTTCACAAATATAATGTAGACCTAGCAATTTTGTTTGTTTCATTCCTCACAAATGATTTAAAAAATATCATTTGCTTTTCCACGATTGTACTACACTAACAATTACTAATATGGCTGTGGACTAATACTTCAAAAGAATTACCATACGTTTCATCACACATAAGTAAATACATGGATATTTGTAAAGGGAGGGCGCTAAAACCTATAACGTTTCTGCATTCCTTCCTCTGACAGGCATAGTTTTGTGGTAAGAGCGCTCTTCGAGGCAGGCTGCTAAGTGAGTTCCTGAAATTTGTAGATCTTTTCGTGCTATAAATGATGGACGCAAAGGATTCCATGGATAATCGTAATCTTGGCTTTAGTTAGAATGTTGATTATAGGCTATTTAAATCCCGCCATTTCGTTGTGACGCGGAATCTAATTTTATACACATATTATTCGCCCAACATCCGTTTATAGAGTAAAAATTCCAATAAGGAATGGTCAAACCAACTAACATCATCGATAGTTTTTTCAGATAAACTGTGTCCGTTTATTCATAAATAAATATTTATGTTTTTAAGTTTGTTGTTCTTTTGTACGAGATTTATTTCAATTATTAAAATTTATAAAATGTTTTGCGAGTCTATGACTAAATGGGATAAGCATGTGCTTTTGAGTATTTGGTACTGCTTATCTAGTTGCGAATTAGTTCAGGTAGGATCCGGTAGCTGTTTGAAAATAAGCATGGACTAAATGTATAATCTTATGCACACCATCGTTTCGTTCTTACTGATAACTCGTAATAAGACACAGATATTAACGTCTTTGCATACTATATATTTGGTGAAGGAATATGGGGAAATTTGGACCGAAATTAAGATCAATTTTTTTCAGCAACAGCGCTTCGTAGGTTGCAAAACCCATCCTGGTTTCGTATTCTGGAGGAAATTTTCGCCAGCTTTTAATAATCTTCTAGTAAATTCATGACATGCAACGAGTATTCGTTTTGAAGCAGTTCTTTAATTTAAATTTTCTCATACTCGAATGTTATGCTATCTGGCAAATAGGCCGACAAATATAGCTTGAGATTTTGCGATTTTGTATCTGTAATTAATAAAGTCTGCCATGCTAATTTTTTAAATTTGTTGCTGCTTGACCTAATTATAAAGAATTAGGATCGTTTCCGCAAAATTTAAATTATAAAGACTATAAAGCGTCTGTCAGCTCTTATGTATGAATTGTCAATATTGTCAATATGTGACATTATCGCAGTAAGCTCTTGTTTTTTATACGTTAACGCTACGGAGCTGCTAAAATAATAATGCTCTGAAGAACACTTCCATTTATAAATCAAGAATTTCCTATAAAGTACGTTCTGTGTAAAAAAATATCGTAATAAGTTTCACGTTTCTTGTATACTTTTGAACAATAGATGTTAGGAAATAATGAACACAAAAGAGAAAGCAAATCATCTAATAAACTGCTCCATTTCTTATTCTTCGTCAAAAAGTTGTTTTTTTAAATTCCGTTGTAAGGGTAGACCGAGTTAACATTTTCATGCCTCTATTTGTACAATTTGTAATTATTTTAAAGCGTTATTATAATCTGTATGAACTAAATACATCGAACACAGAAACAAATGTATTTTATGTATGACCATGAGGTTACATAATCTCTTCATGAACAAAAGACATCAAATCATGCACAAATGCGCTTCTTTCTTACCGGTGACCCATACTTAGTTACTGTTACTAAGCATTTTGCGCACTTTGAATTCATCTAATTTATGCTGGGTATTTCGAAATTCCAGTCAACCGTGCACTCATTTATAGAATCACCGAATAAGCTGAAATTTCATCTCGTGTGTATTAATTAATAATAAAGGCTGTAGGATGTAATATTTGAATGCCGTTAAATTCAAATTGAAAATTTGCATAATGTTTCTGTAGAACATTTGGGAATTACAGAAATTCACAATTATGTTCTAACTATTCATTTAACAAAGATAAAGGCCAACATCTCCGTTTTTGGCCAGCTTTGAAGTCTGTATATTTTATTTTCTTTATTTGTAATTGTAAAGTGACGAAATAGTGTCCACTTATACACAACTGTCACGTAGCTACTTAAACACAAATATTTACAGATAGAGTTAGATTATTATGAAAAATTAATTTTTGACCGGATGATCGTCATAAGTTAAAACGCAATTTTATGTTGTGGCATAGTTGATATCATGTGTAGCTCGGTATAATCTTGATTCCTTTACATTTTCAGGTGTCCAATTTGAGTTGACTCTTGACTGATGGGTTCTTAATTGTCACCTCACACTGAAGCCGTCCACAATTAGTTCTATTGAAATTTTTTTGAAATATTTTTCTGAATTTTATCGGGACTTCACCTCTGATCCCATCTGCATGGTTCACACCAAACTCACAGCAAACGAATTTGTGGCAAACATGATAACCCACACTAGTCTGCCAATGCTGTTCATATTAATGTGCAGTGAAGCGTCCCTTTTTTTAAATGTAGGTTATGGTGTCATAGTATTGTCAATGAGGGCGTGACGGGTTTCGGTTTACACAAGGCTTTCGACTGTTCAGCGTTTCCTACTGACGATTTGACTGAGATTTTACTGCCCCTGTTCAATTTATCGTATGGTTCTCAGAGAGCTATTATGCTGAGTACATCGTTTATTACGGTGAATCGCTAAAATTGGTATGTAAAGTGCAAGAGATCACAATTCAAATAATCTTCATACTGCCTAATTTTACTATATATGTCACCATCCGGCCAGTTTACATCATCTAATAATAATAAAGACACTAAGAAAACTAAATTGGAGAGGTTTAAAGTGACAGTTATGTTATTTTAGTTGAGCTAGCTTACATTAGGTTGCGATAATAATGAAGCTGAGTAGTAGGGAACCTTTGAATTAGTGGTTTCTAAATGATAAAGAGAAAAAATGCACGAAAATTGCCTAAAGTAAACATAGTTCTAAGGTCATTGTGTGGGCTTTTAAAAGATAAAACGTTAACAGCATTGCTGCAATAACTAAGTGAAGAGAGTATGGAATTACTATTAAAGTCAGTTGGGTTGTAGACAATAATTCGTATTTCCATACACTTTGGTTAAATTATTCATCTCTCATGCTAAAGTAAGAACCATCTTTAATAAGGATCAATGAGAAGTCATGATTTCCTTGAAATACATTATTTATTATGCATCATTATGTATGTTAAAGCACGTCCTGTTTGTAAAACAAATATACATATTAATTCATTACATATAAGTCAAATCTGGGTCCGAATGCTAGATCCACCACTCTTTTGATATTTCTGCATCTTGTCATGTGCTCTACGGTGTACTTCTCGGATTGAGCCATTAATGCGTATTCGGCCTCATGAATTGCCCCTGCAACAAAATGAATATTAGATCATTACGAAGAATGATTGCAATAGGCCTAATATAAAGCTGATTAAACTGAAAACTCTCTTATCTGTGAGTAAATTAAATGTGTTGATGCTGGTCTAATGCGTGCTCCGGCTTGCCGGAATGCTAGCAAATTGCTGTTTGATTCGGTGATTCATTGCGAGTCGAGTGAAATATCATGTAGGTGGAACTTTTGAACGTTTAGGCCCAGTGCTCTTTGTTTCATATAAAGAGCGTCATATATGTATAGCAATTTCAGAAGTGCAGGCAGGTATGTTCATAGGTTAAACCTTGCACGACATACAGGCAGGATTGAATATCGAATTAACCGGGAGTATAAATAATGTTTGTTGCGAAGATCTAATATATATGCAAGTATGTATTAGGTGTTGCCAATCTAGTAACAAATTAGTTCAGTTGTGACCAGAAGGATAAACCAACGGCAGCATGAACGGAAAGTATAATCTCATGCACATTCGTTTGGTGCTTACTGGCGACTCATCAGTAGGAGCCTGTATTACGCCCTTTAATAACTATATATTTGGTCAAAGAATGTGGAATAATAGGACGGTACAATCTGCTAGACTGGTTTACACATTCGTCTAGGCGATTGTACCGTCCTATTATCCCACAATCTTGACCAAAACATATAGTGGTTAAAGGGCGTAATACCGGCTCCTACTGATGAGTCGCCAGTAAGCACGAAACGAATGTGCATGAGATTATACTTTCCGTTCATGCTGCCTTTGGTTTATCCTTCTGGTCACAACTGAACTAATTTGTTACTTTGTTCGCAACACCTAATACATACTTGCATTCATATTAGCTCTCCGCAACAAACAGTATTTAACTGTTAAATATGTATCATGTTTGACCTGGTTTGATTCCCAGACGCGCCAGACCTGTGAAGTAATTAAAAAGATTTTGTGTTGCTATATTTAGCGGGTGAAAGCTATTTTTTTAAATAAATAATTATTTTTTTAACGATTATACTCTACATTGCATGAATGTGACCTAATGTGGCTTAAAGACAAAATAAAAACATTGGTATTGATCTCGAGAACTAGTAAACAAATCAACAAAACCTCGCTGGAATAAAGTTAGTTGACATATCTTAGAATTCACTGTCTAATGTAAACAAAATTTATAACCAATAACTAGATTACAAGGAGTGTAAATTTATCTTTCGTTTACATTAAAAGTTTACATATTCATTAAGCTGAAGCGCATAACCTATTACACTATTTATAAGTGACAAACATTACGATACAATCGGAACTAAATAGTGTGCATAATTATCACCGAGTTCTACAGAATTTCATAAGATGTCTTCGAAACAGGTCGCAAAACAAGATGCAACAGATATTCACCTAATATCTGATATGGTGGATGCAGCAGATCAGCAGAAGGCGGAAATATACGAAGATACCACGAGACAGATAATAGATAACTCTGTACGGCCGCAATCAAATGAGGTTTTGGAAGAAAAAAGCGAACATAAGTTGGAAGAAGTTGATGATCAGTCCGCTAAAATATTACAGCAAAGATTGGCCTATATAAACGTAAATGAGGCAGAAAATGATGAAGCAGAACAGAAATTAGACGGCAACGACGTAAATTTAAAATATTTATTGAAAAAAATAAAATTTATTGGGCGCGTGTATAAGGCATTATCGAAAGACGTAGAGCAAGATTTCGATAATGCTTTTCTAAATCTATTGGGACATTTGGTGGAATATTTTAATATTGAAGATAAGATGGAAGAAGCAAAAAATGATTTGGCCTATTATTATTATCACTCAGATTTAATGCTAGACGAATTATTGGATCGTTTAAGGATTGTTGAATTTAAGAAGACGGCGTTAGAGGCAAAACTGGAAGCAAATTATAATCGTAACGAAATGATGTCAGCCACACCTTTGGAGCTATTAAATGATATTGCTGTTCGTAAATTAGCACTGGAACAACAGTTAAAGGAAGCTTATTATTATACACATGAACTGATAGAAAAACAAAAGGGTGAGATGCAAATACTTGAGTATCAGAAACAAGCTGCAGAAAATCAGTTTCGCGAAATCTATAGTGATACTATGGACAATATAATTAAATTGATGGAACAATTATACCAAGTTAAGTTTAAGAGCGAGGCAATGGTACAACTGTTAGCGGGAAATAATTGTCATGCTGAGAAACAATTGGCTGAAAAGTATTATGCGGCCAAACAACATTTGAGTAAACTTTCGGATAATTTATCTACATTTGAGTTTGCGAAAATAAATTTGGCATATCAGTTGGAGGGCATTAACAATCAAACTGCAGCAAATTGTGAATCATTTTATGAACATTTAGTCAAGATTCGCTTTGGGACGAGGGAAATAGGAAAACAATTGCGAAAGGAATACGATCATAATAAGGAAACGTTTAGAAAAATGGAGGAACATGTGAACAGAATTGCAGTTGTAGAAAACGCTTTAGAAAAAAGGCTTGTGAAGAATTTTAATCAATCTCTATAAGTTTGAAATTAATTGAAAAAATTCAAATATAAGTGACGTTTCGAAAGAGGACACAGAAAAACGGATGTGGATAAATACGCGTCATACCGATGAAAATTTATTAAAGAAAATGTAACATACTGAGAAAATACAGTTCAAACAAAAGTGCAAAGAAGATACAAACGAACGATGCAAAGAATGACACATCAAATAATCTCTGTTACGTTTCATAGATGCAAGCCGAAATAAAATGGCGTTATTACGAGTTTAATACTGAGTATCAATTCAGACTTAGCCATAATATTTATGTTATTCAGTTGCGTTACGTAGTGTTTGCAGAGTGATTATCTTCTTTTCTTTTATTTGTAAACATTTTCAACTGTTGCTCTATTAGTTTTCCCAAATATTGGTCATAACTTTGCATAACATTTTGGCCAAAACTTTAAAATATTGAGTTGTTTTGCAATTTTTTCGGCAACTTTTCACAAATATAATGTAGACCTAGCAATTTGTTTGTTTCATTCCTCACAAATGATTTAAAAAATATCATTTGCTTTTCCACGATTGTACTACACTAACAATTACAAATATGGCTGTGGACTAATACTTCAAAAGAATTACCATACGTTTCATCACACATAAGTAAATACATGGATATTTGTAAAGGGAGGGCGCTAAAACCTATAACGTTTCTGCATTCCTTCCTCTGACAGGCATAGTTTTGTGGTAAGAGCGCTCTTCGAGGCAGGCTGCTAAGTGAGTTCCTGAAATTTGTAGATCTTTTCGTGCTATAAATGATGGACGCAAAGGATTCCATGGATAATCGTAATCTTGGCTTTAGTTAGAATGTTGATTATAGGCTATTTAAATCCCGCCATTTCGTTGTGACGCGGAATCTAATTTTATACACATATTATTCGCCCAACATCCGTTTATAGAGTAAAAATTCCAATAAGGAATGGTCAAACCAACTAACATCATCGATAGTTTTTTCAGATAAACTGTGTCCGTTTATTCATAAATAAATATTTATGTTTTTAAGTTTGTTGTTCTTTTGTACGAGATTTATTTCAATTATTAAAATTTATAAAATGTTTTGCGAGTCTATGACTAAATGGGATAAGCATGTGCTTTTGAGTATTTGGTACTGCTTATCTAGTTGCGAATTAGTTCAGGTAGGATCCGGTAGCTGTTTGAAAATAAGCATGGACTAAATGTATAATCTTATGCACACCATCGTTTCGTTCTTACTGATAACTCGTAATAAGACACAGATATTAACGTCTTTGCATACTATATATTTGGTGAAGGAATATGGGGAAATTTGGACCGAAATTAAGATCAATTTTTTTCAGCAACAGCGCTTCGTAGGTTGCAAAACCCATCCTGGTTTCGTATTCTGGAGGAAATTTTCGCCAGCTTTTAATAATCTTCTAGTAAATTCATGACATGCAACGAGTATTCGTTTTGAAGCAGTTCTTTAATTTAAATTTTCTCATACTCGAATGTTATGCTATCTGGCAAATAGGCCGACAAATATAGCTTGAGATTTTGCGATTTTGTATCTGTAATTAATAAAGTCTGCCATGCTAATTTTTTAAATTTGTTGCTGCTTGACCTAATTATAAAGAATTAGGATCGTTTCCGCAAAATTTAAATTATAAAGACTATAAAGCGTCTGTCAGCTCTTATGTATGAATTGTCAATATTGTCAATATGTGACATTATCGCAGTAAGCTCTTGTTTTTTATACGTTAACGCTACGGAGCTGCTAAAATAATAATGCTCTGAAGAACACTTCCATTTATAAATCAAGAATTTCCTATAAAGTACGTTCTGTGTAAAAAAATATCGTAATAAGTTTCACGTTTCTTGTATACTTTTGAACAATAGATGTTAGGAAATAATGAACACAAAAGAGAAAGCAAATCATCTAATAAACTGCTCCATTTCTTATTCTTCGTCAAAAAGTTGTTTTTTTAAATTCCGTTGTAAGGGTAGACCGAGTTAACATTTTCATGCCTCTATTTGTACAATTTGTAATTATTTTAAAGCGTTATTATAATCTGTATGAACTAAATACATCGAACACAGAAACAAATGTATTTTATGTATGACCATGAGGTTACATAATCTCTTCATGAACAAAAGACATCAAATCATGCACAAATGCGCTTCTTTCTTACCGGTGACCCATACTTAGTTACTGTTACTAAGCATTTTGCGCACTTTGAATTCATCTAATTTATGCTGGGTATTTCGAAATTCCAATCAACCGTGCACTCATTTATAGAATCACCGAATAAGCTGAAATTTCATCTCGTGTGTATTAATTAATAATAAAGGCTGTAGGATGTAATATTTGAATGCCGTTAAATTCAAATTGAAAATTTGCATAATGTTTCTGTAGAACATTTGGGAATTACAGAAATTCACAATTATGTTCTAACTATTCATTTAACAAAGATAAAGGCCAACATCTCCGTTTTTGGCCAGCTTTGAAGTCTGTATATTTTATTTTCTTTATTTGTAATTGTAAAGTGACGAAATAGTGTCCACTTATACACAACTGTCACGTAGCTACTTAAACACAAATATTTACAGATAGAGTTAGATTATTATGAAAAATTAATTTTTGACCGGATGATCGTCATAAGTTAAAACGCAATTTTATGTTGTGGCATAGTTGATATCATGTGTAGCTCGGTATAATCTTGATTCCTTTACATTTTCAGGTGTCCAATTTGAGTTGACTCTTGACTGATGGGTTCTTAATTGTCACCTCACACTGAAGCCGTCCACAATTAGTTCTATTGAAATTTTTTTGAAATATTTTTCTGAATTTTATCGGGACTTCACCTCTGATCCCATCTGCATGGTTCACACCAAACTCACAGCAAACGAATTTGTGGCAAACATGATAACCCACACTAGTCTGCCAATGCTGTTCATATTAATGTGCAGTGAAGCGTCCCTTTTTTTAAATGTAGGTTATGGTGTCATAGTATTGTCAATGAGGGCGTGACGGGTTTCGGTTTACACAAGGCTTTCGACTGTTCAGCGTTTCCTACTGACGATTTGACTGAGATTTTACTGCCCCTGTTCAATTTATCGTATGGTTCTCAGAGAGCTATTATGCTGAGTACATCGTTTATTACGGTGAATCGCTAAAATTGGTATGTAAAGTGCAAGAGATCACAATTCAAATAATCTTCATACTGCCTAATTTTACTATATATGTCACCATCCGGCCAGTTTACATCATCTAATAATAATAAAGACACTAAGAAAACTAAATTGGAGAGGTTTAAAGTGACAGTTATGTTATTTTAGTTGAGCTAGCTTACATTAGGTTGCGATAATAATGAAGCTGAGTAGTAGGGAACCTTTGAATTAGTGGTTTCTAAATGATAAAGAGAAAAAATGCACGAAAATTGCCTAAAGTAAACATAGTTCTAAGGTCATTGTGTGGGCT
The DNA here is from genome assembly GCA_029291075.1 of Eudiplozoon nipponicum. Taxonomy (NCBI): domain Eukaryota; kingdom Metazoa; phylum Platyhelminthes; class Monogenea; order Mazocraeidea; family Diplozoidae; genus Eudiplozoon; species Eudiplozoon nipponicum. Next base: position 99,628 of record JAQBSW010001926.1, on the reverse strand, counting down.
TTTAAAAGATAAAACGTTAACAGCATTGCTGCAATAACTAAGTGAAGAGAGTATGGAATTACTATTAAAGTCAGTTGGGTTGTAGACAATAATTCGTATTTCCATACACTTTGGTTAAATTATTCATCTCTCATGCTAAAGTAAGAACCATCTTTAATAAGGATCAATGAGAAGTCATGATTTCCTTGAAATACATTATTTATTATGCATCATTATGTATGTTAAAGCACGTCCTGTTTGTAAAACAAATATACATATTAATTCATTACATATAAGTCAAATCTGGGTCCGAATGCTAGATCCACCACTCTTTTGATATTTCTGCATCTTGTCATGTGCTCTACGGTGTACTTCTCGGATTGAGCCATTAATGCGTATTCGGCCTCATGAATTGCCCCTGCAACAAAATGAATATTAGATCATTACGAAGAATGATTGCAATAGGCCTAATATAAAGCTGATTAAACTGAAAACTCTCTTATCTGTGAGTAAATTAAATGTGTTGATGCTGGTCTAATGCGTGCTCCGGCTTGCCGGAATGCTAGCAAATTGCTGTTTGATTCGGTGATTCATTGCGAGTCGAGTGAAATATCATGTAGGTGGAACTTTTGAACGTTTAGGCCCAGTGCTCTTTGTTTCATATAAAGAGCGTCATATATGTATAGCAATTTCAGAAGTGCAGGCAGGTATGTTCATAGGTTAAACCTTGCACGACATACAGGCAGGATTGAATATCGAATTAACCGGGAGTATAAATAATGTTTGTTGCGAAGATCTAATATATATGCAAGTATGTATTAGGTGTTGCCAATCTAGTAACAAATTAGTTCAGTTGTGACCAGAAGGATAAACCAACGGCAGCATGAACGGAAAGTATAATCTCATGCACATTCGTTTGGTGCTTACTGGCGACTCATCAGTAGGAGCCTGTATTACGCCCTTTAATAACTATATATTTGGTCAAAGAATGTGGAATAATAGGACGGTACAATCTGCTAGACTGGTTTACACATTCGTCTAGGCGATTGTACCGTCCTATTATCCCACAATCTTGACCAAAACATATAGTGGTTAAAGGGCGTAATACCGGCTCCTACTGATGAGTCGCCAGTAAGCACGAAACGAATGTGCATGAGATTATACTTTTCGTTCATGCTGCCTTTGGTTTATCCTTCTGGTCACAACTGAACTAATTTGTTACTTTGTTCGCAACACCTAATACATACTTGCATTCATATTAGCTCTCCGCAACAAACAGTATTTAACTGTTAAATATGTATCATGTTTGCCCTGGTTTGATTCCCAGACGCGCCAGACCTGTGAAGTAATTAAAAAGATTTTGTGTTGCTATATTTAGCGGGTGAAAGCTATTTTTTTAAATAAATAATTATTTTTTTAACGATTATACTCTACATTGCATGAATGTGACCTAATGTGGCTTAAAGACAAAATAAAAACATTGGTATTGATCTCGAGAACTAGTAAACAAATCAACAAAACCTCGCTGGAATAAAGTTAGTTGACATATCTTAGAATTCACTGTCTAATGTAAACAAAATTTATAACCAATAACTAGATTACAAGGAGTGTAAATTTATCTTTCGTTTACATTAAAAGTTTACATATTCATTAAGCTGAAGCGCATAACCTATTACACTATTTATAAGTGACAAACATTACGATACAATCGGAACTAAATAGTGTGCATAATTATCACCGAGTTCTACAGAATTTCATAAGATGTCTTCGAAACAGGTCGCAAAACAAGATGCAACGGATATTCACCTAATATCTGATATGGTGGATGCAGCAGATCAGCAGAAGGCGGAAATATACGAAGATACCACGAGACAGATAATAGATAACTCTGTACGGCCGCAATCAAATGAGGTTTTGGAAGAAAAAAGCGAACATAAGTTGGAAGAAGTTGATGATCAGTCCGCTAAAATATTACAGCAAAGATTGGCCTATATAAACGTAAATGAGGCAGAAAATGATGAAGCAGAACAGAAATTAGACGGCAACGACGTAAATTTAAAATATTTATTGAAAAAAATAAAATTTATTGGGCGCGTGTATAAGGCATTATCGAAAGACGTAGAGCAAGATTTCGATAATGCTTTTCTAAATCTATTGGGACATTTGGTGGAATATTTTAATATTGAAGATAAGATGGAAGAAGCAAAAAATGATTTGGCCTATTATTATTATCACTCAGATTTAATGCTAGACGAATTATTGGATCGTTTAAGGATTGTTGAATTTAAGAAGACGGCGTTAGAGGCAAAACTGGAAGCAAATTATAATCGTAACGAAATGATGTCAGCCACACCTTTGGAGCTATTAAATGATATTGCTGTTCGTAAATTAGCACTGGAACAACAGTTAAAGGAAGCTTATTATTATACACATGAACTGATAGAAAAACAAAAGGGTGAGATGCAAATACTTGAGTATCAGAAACAAGCTGCAGAAAATCAGTTTCGCGAAATCTATAGTGATACTATGGACAATATAATTAAATTGATGGAACAATTATACCAAGTTAAGTTTAAGAGCGAGGCAATGGTACAACTGTTAGCGGGAAATAATTGTCATGCTGAGAAACAATTGGCTGAAAAGTATTATGCGGCCAAACAACATTTGAGTAAACTTTCGGATAATTTATCTACATTTGAGTTTGCGAAAATAAATTTGGCATATCAGTTGGAGGGCATTAACAATCAAACTGCAGCAAATTGTGAATCATTTTATGAACATTTAGTCAAGATTCGCTTTGGGACGAGGGAAATAGGAAAACAATTGCGAAAGGAATACGATCATAATAAGGAAACGTTTAGAAAAATGGAGGAACATGTGAACAGAATTGCAGTTGTAGAAAACGCTTTAGAAAAAAGGCTTGTGAAGAATTTTAATCAATCTCTATAAGTTTGAAATTAATTGAAAAAATTCAAATATAAGTGACGTTTCGAAAGAGGACACAGAAAAACGGATGTGGATAAATACGCGTCATACCGATGAAAATTTATTAAAGAAAATGTAACATACTGAGAAAATACAGTTCAAACAAAAGTGCAAAGAAGATACAAACGAACGATGCAAAGAATGACACATCAAATAATCTCTGTTACGTTTCATAGATGCAAGCCGAAATAAAATGGCGTTATTACGAGTTTAATACTGAGTATCAATTCAGACTTAGCCATAATATTTATGTTATTCAGTTGCGTTACGTAGTGTTTGCAGAGTGATTATCTTCTTTTCTTTTATTTGTAAACATTTTCAACTGTTGCTTTATTAGTTTTCCCAAATATTGGTCATAACTTTGCATAACATTTTGGCCAAAACTTTAAAATATTGAGTTGTTTTGCAATTTTTTCGGCAACTTTTCACAAATATAATGTAGACCTAGCAATTTTGTTTGTTTCATTCCTCACAAATGATTTAAAAAATATCATTTGCTTTTCCACGATTGTACTACACTAACAATTACTAATATGGCTGTGGACTAATACTTCAACAGAATTACCATACGTTTCATCACACATAAGTAAATACATGGATATTTGTAAAGGGAGGGCGCTAAAACCTATAACGTTTCTGCATTCCTTCCTCTGACAGGCATAGTTTTGTGGTAAGAGCGCTCTTCGAGGCAGGCTGCTAAGTGAGTTCCTGAAATTTGTAGATCTTTTCGTGCTATAAATGATGGACGCAAAGGATTCCATGGATAATCGTAATCTTAGCTTTAGTTAGAATGTTGATTATAGGCTATTTAAATCCCGCCATTTCGTTGTGACGCGGAATCTAATTTTATACACATATTATTCGCCCAACATCCGTTTATAGAGTAAAAATTCCAATAAGGAATGGTCAAACCAACTAACATCATCGATAGTTTTTTCAGATAAACTGTGTCCGTTTATTCATAAATAAATATTTATGTTTTTAAGTTTGTTGTTTTTTTGTACGAGATTTATTTCAGTTATTAAAATTTATAAAATGTTTTGCGAGTCTATGACTAAATGGAATAAGCATGTGCTTTTGAGTATTTGGTACTGCTTATCTAGTTGCGAATTAGTTCAGGTAGGATCCGGTAGCTGTTTGAAAATAAGCATGGACTAAATGTATAATCTTATGCACACCATCGTTTCGTTCTTACTGATAACTCGTAATAAGACACAGATATTAACGTCTTTGCATACTATATATTTGGTGAAGGAATATGGGGAAATTTGGACCGAAATTAAGATCAATTTTTTTCTTTAATGATTAAAGCAGTTGCAATTTTTTCAGCAACAGCGCTTCGTAGGTTGCAAAATCCATCCTGGTTTCGTATTCTGGAGGAAATTTTCGCCAGCTTTTAATAATCTGCTAGTAAATTCATGACATGCAACGAGTATTCGTTTTGAAGCAGTTCTTTAATTTAAATTTTCTCATACTCGAATGTTATGCTATCTGGCAAATAGGCCGACAAATATAGCTTGAGATTTTGCGATTTTGTATCTGTAATTAATAAAGTCTGCCATGCTAATTTTTTAAATTTGTTGCTGCTTGACCTAATTATAAAGAATTAGGATCGTTTCCGCAAAATTTAAATTATAAAGACTATAAAGCTTCTGTCAGCTCTTATGTATGAATTGTCAATATTGTCAATATGTGACATTATCGCAGTAAGCTCTTGTTTTTTATACGTTAACGCTACGGAGCTGCTAAAATAATAATGCTCTGAAGAACACTTCCATTTATAAATCAAGAATTTCCTATAAAGTACGTTCTGTGTAAAAAAATATCGTAATAAGTTTCACGTTTCTTGTATACTTTTGAACAATAGATGTTAGGAAATAATGAACACAAAAGAGAAAGCAAATCATCTAATAAACTGCTCCATTTCTTATTCTTCGTCAAAAAGTTGTTTTTTTAAATTCCGTTGTAAGGGTAGACCGAGTTAACATTTTCATGCCTCTATTTGTACAATTTGTAATTATTTTAGTGCGTTATTATAATCTGTATGAATTAAGTACATCGAACACAGAAACAAATGTATTTTATGTATGACCATGAGGTTACATAATCTCATCATGAACAAAAGACATCAAATCATGCACAAATGCGCTTCTTTCTTACCGGTGACCCATACTTAGTTACTGTTACTAAGCATTTTGCGCACTATGAATTCAGCCAATTTATGCTGGGCATTTCGAAATTCCAATCAACCGTGCACTCATTTATAGAATCACCGAATAAGCTGAAATTTCATCTCGTGTGTATTAATTAATAATAAAGGCTGTAGGATGTAATATTTGAATGCCGTTAAATTCAAATTGAAAATTTGCATAATGTTTCTGTAGAACATTTGGGAATTACAGAAATTCACAATTATGTTCTAACTATTCATTTAACAAAGATAAAGGCCAACATCTCCGTTTTTGGCCAGCTTTGAAGTCTGTATATTTTATTTTCTTTATTTGTAATTGTAAAGTGACGAAATAGTGTCCACTTATACACAACTGTCACGTAGCTACTTAAACACAAATATTTACAGATAGAGTTAGATTATTATGAAAAATTAATTTTTGACCGGATGATCGTCATAAGTTAAAACGCAATTTTATGTTGTGGCATAGTTGATATCATGTGTAGCTCGGTATAATCTTGATTCCTTTACATTTTCAGGTGTCCAATTTGAGTTGACTCTTGACTGATGGGTTCTTAATTGTCACCTCACACTGAAGCCGTCCACAATTAGTTCTATTGAAATTTTTTTGAAATATTTTTCTGAATTTTATCGGGACTTCACCTCTGATCCCATCTGCATGGTTCACACCAAACTCACAGCAAACGAATTTGTGGCAAACATGATAACCCACACTAGTCTGCCAATGCTGTTCATATTAATGGGCAGTGAAGCGTCCCTTTTTTAAATGTAGGTTATGGTGTCATAGTATTGTCAATGAGGGCGTGACGGGTTTCGGTTTACACAAGGCTTTCGACTGTTCAGCGTTTCCTACTGACGATTTGACTGAGATTTTACTGCCCCTGTTCAATTTATCGTATGGTTCTCAGAGAGCTAGTATGCTGAGTATATCGTTTATTACGGTGAATCGCTAAAATTGGTATGTAAAGTGCAAGAGATCACAATTCAAATAATCTTCATACTGCCTAATTTTACTATATATGTCACCATCCGGCCAGTTTACATCATCTAATAATAATAAAGACACTGAGAAAACTAAATTGGAGAGGTTTAAAGTGACAGATATGTTATTTTAGTTGAGCTAGCTTACATTAGGTTGCGATAATAATGAAGCTGAGTAGAAGGGAACCTTTGAATTAGTGGTTTCTAAATGATAAAGAGAAAAAAATGCACGAAAATTGCCTAAAGTAAACATAGTTCTAAGGTCATTGTATGGGCTGTTAAAAGATAAAACGTTAACAGCATTGCTGCAATAACTAAGTGAAGAGAGTATGGAATTACTATTAAAGTCAGTTGTGTTGTAGACAATAATTCGTATTTCCATACACCTTGGTTAAGTTATTCATCTTTCATGTTAAAGTAAGAACCATCTTTAATAAGGATCAATGAGAAGCCATAATTTCCTTGAAGTTGACTCCTTAAAGCACGTCCTGTTTGTAAAACAACTATACATATTAATTCATTACATATTAGTCAAATCTGGGTCCGACTGCTAGATCCACCATTCTTTTGATATTTCTGCATCTTGTCATGTGCTCTACGGTGTAGTTCTAGGATTGAGCCATTAATGCGTATTCGGCCTCATGAATTGCCCCTGCAACAAAATGAATATTAGATCATTACGAAGAATGATTGCAATAGGCCTAATATAAAGCTGATTAAACTGAAAACTCTCTTATCTGTGAGTAAATTAAATGTGTTGATGCTGGTCTAATGCGTGCTCCGGCTTGCCGGGATGCTAGCAAATTTCTGTTTGATTCGGTGATTCATTGCGAGTCGAGTGAAATATCATGTAGGTGGAACTTTTGAAAGTTTAGGCCGAGTGCTCTTTGTTTCGTATAAAGAGCGTCATATATGTATATTAATTTCAGAAGGTTCGCAACGCCTAATATATATGCAAGTAAGTATTAGGTGTTGCGAACCTATTAACAAATTAGTTCAGTTGTGATCAGAAGGATAAACCAAAAGCAGCATGAACGGAAGTATAATCTCATGCCCATTCGTTTCGTGCTTACTGGCGACTCATCAGTAGGAGCCGGTATTACGCCCTTTAACCACTATATATTTGGTCAAAGAATGTGGAATAACAGGACGGTACAATCTCCTAGACTGGTTTACACATTCGTAAAGATAAATGTAAAAAAATCGATTTTTAAATAATCCACTTCTCGATAATTAAACAAGTTGAAAATATCACTGTATTCGCTATATGGTTAAAAGTATTATTAATAAAAAGTAAATGAGTTGACATAACTTGAAAAAAACGATTAAGAATTCAATTAATCAAATGCTCACCTGTAGTCTCTGAAATTATTATTTGTAAAAAACTGATATATCCTGAGAAATTAGTGGAAATAAAGTGCATAAATTGAAGAATTTCATTCTAACTTCTTGATTTAAACATCTGACTCATTAAGTACTTACGTTTGTCAATAGAAACTAAGAATTTTATAGTGTAGAAAAGGCAATCCATCCAGTAGACCGGTTTCGTCCTTATTAGGAACTCATCACGTACTGGCCAGAATTTTTCGCGAACTAGGCTCGGACCTGGACACCTCTGCTTCGGCATCTGGTGCTTAAAAAACTGAGACACCCTGACTGAGAGGCAGAGAGTGGGACAGCACTTGCCTACTGTTACACAAAATTGAGGAAAACTAAAATTCTACGCAATATCGTTACGGCCAAATCAGCGTTAGGGCAAGACAACATCAGCAATAAAGCTTCATTGCGGGAGTCACTGTGACACGTCTTAAGCATAAACAACACTTTAGATACTGTTTGTTGCGGAGACCTAATATATATGCAATTATGTATTAGGTGTTGCGCACCTAGTAACAAATTATTTCAATTATGACCAGAAGGATAAACCAAAGACAGCGTGAACGAAACGTGCAATCATAATTTAATTAAATTTTTACAAGGTTCGCAACACCTAATACACAATTGCATATATATATATATATATATATATATATATATATATATATATATATATATATATATATATATATTAGATTTCCGCAACAAAAACTTATCTAACTGTCATATATTTAATTGAATTATGTCATGATTTCAACGAAATTTGATAACCGATATCGATCAAGGCCAAAGTGTATGGATTTACTAGAGTAACAGGTGTTGAGAAATAGTTGAAATTCTCAATTTTGGTGAACTATTGCATGCATTGTAGTCCATCCTGTTGCTACCATGTAACGACTCGTAAACCAAAGTGTTAGTGCCATATACTTTTTCGGTACTATAATGTTGGTATCGAGTACTAACAAAGCCATAATGTTTGTGTCGTTTACAGACTCCGTATATATATTATATATAGTGAGATAGCGGCGAAGTCACATTGTCCAGACTTTATGTGATATAAGTTTCACTTTTGCAGCGTTACATTATCGTCTATGAGATTATTCCGTCCTATTTTCCCACATTCCTCACACAAATATATAGTGGTTAAAAGGCGTAATACCGGCTCCTACGAAAATGATTCTACAAAACATCTCCGACAAAATCGCCACTGAGCTCGATTCGATGCCTTATCGCGAAGGGTTTCTAACCAAGAACTATGACTCGCACGTGGACTCCATCCTGGCAGACGAATTGATCCTATACTACCCAATTTGGATGTAAGTGACTTCAACTGTTCCTGCCTTATCAAAATCTACGCACCTTGTTTCTTACGCCAATCTTGTGCCGGAGGAGAAAATAGAGCTCTACTGGTCAATCGAATTGAAGAAAATTGAGGGCAAAACGTGACGATACATGGGCAGGTGGAATTGAAATGTATATTTATATAATTATAATCAGTGGTTAGAACACCAGATTACGAGGCAGACGTGTCTAGGTTCGAGCCCTGTCCGTCGCAAATTCTGGAAGTACGTGGTGAGTTCCAATCAAGGACGAAACCGTTTTACTTGATTTATTGCCTTTTCGACACTATAATATACTTCGTTTATACTTACAAATTTCTGTACATAATATTTGAGATGTTTTGATCAAGAAAGCAACATTTTAGTTATTGTCAAAATATTTGCCGACGTGCAATTTTGTGCGATTGGTTTGATACAATGTGTATAGTGTCTAGTTCAAGCTCACAAAAGGATTTAAAGACATGTTACCATCACCCGCGTAATCGTTGATTATTTAGTTGTATTACCTAGTTATATATGTGGCATAAGCTCATATGGCATTCATTTAGAACCAAATATCCAACCAACTTTGCTCTATTTGTCATTATTGTACAGACCCCACACTACAAAAGAAGGACGAAACCAGTCTACCGGATAAATTGTCTTTTCTACACTATACAATTCTTAGATTATACTGAAAAAGGTATGTACACAATGGGTCAAGATTTTATAACACAATCGCAACCTTGATTAAAAGTAAAATGCAAAATGATTCTCAATGCCCACTGATTAAAATAATCAGGATACTACTTCTATCACTACAAGAAATATCAAGTAAAAGATGAAGAAACTCAAAATTTTCTACCCGAAAACGAAAAATCCTATTAAATCAACGCGAGTAGACATGCCATCTAGTAGACCGGTTTCGTCCTTACTGGGAACTCATCATGTACTGGCAACAGTTTGCCGCGGGCAGGACTCGAACCTGGGCACGTCTGCTGCGGAATCTGGTGCTCTAACCACTGACATACTGACATGCCCAGGTTCCTGCCCTCTCCACGGCAAATTCTAGCCAGTACATGATGTGTTCGCAATAAGGACGAAACCGGTCTACTGCATGAATTTCCTTTTCTACAATATACAATTCTTAGTTTATACTGACATATGTACGTTAATAATAAGTCAGATGCTTATATCAAGACCACTGAGTTGATTATAATTATTGTTATCACCGCCCGCGCAACCAAAGGTCGTCAAACGCAAGTAGGTGTTTTACGAAACGTCTTAAAACATATTAAAATATTATGTTATATGCCCATTACAGGTGAAAAAACGATAGAAACATTTAAAAAATAACTTATCAATTAAGGACTCTCAATTCATATTACTATGATGTCTTTTTGCATATTAATTTTAATGTTACATTGGTTATGATATAAATAAAGTCCATTTTACGTAAAATACGAAGACAAAATTTATAATATATTAATTTGCATATATATATATATAGCATAATCAATTAAAAACCAAAAATGTATAAATATGTATGATTGTATAAGAGATGATTAGTATTCACGAAATAAATGGCCTTTATCCACTTTGTTATTAATGTGTTCTTTATTCCTATTTATAAATATACTGTGTAAAATTAAAAAGGCATGGACATTATAATATATATTATACTATATATATATTCAATAAACTATACTACTATTACAATACTACAAAAAAATGTTACACCAGCAAAATACACTGATGCTTTTACTATAATCATGGTTGCGAATTTGATATAAACACCTGATCCATTAAGTAGAAAATGCAATTCATCCAGAAGACCAGTTTCGTTCTTATTGGGAACTCATCACGTACTAGCCAAAAATATGCCGAGTACGGGGCTCGAACCTCGGAACGTTTGCTTCGAATCTGGTGCTTAACGCATTAAATTGCTAAAAAGACCACAATAAGACGCTTCACTGCCACAAAACCATTAAAGTTAAAGTTATTTGTGGGCTGTAAATGAACACTAGACCGTCCATTCCTAATAAATAATAGTAAATAAAATATAGAGCTCACCAATTATTTTGTCAATGAGCTTCTACCAATGCGTTACAATATACTCCAGGTTCGGATCTGTTATCGCGAGCGAATAAAATTATCCAACACGTAAAATCGTCATATGGTCAAATTACTACAAGCCACCATCGAATGTACAAAAAAAAATTTCCATTTTGTATAAATTAAAAACTGTTTGCCCGAAATTGGAACTAACTTTTAATCTATCTATCTATCTATCTATCTATCTATCTATCTATCTATCTATCTATCTATCTATCTATCTATCTATCTATCTATCTATCTATCTATCTATCTATCTATCTATCTATCTATCTATCTATCTATCTATCTATCTATCTATCTATCTATCTATCTATCTATCTATCTATCTATCTATCTATCTATCTATCTATCAATCTATCTATCCATATATCTATCCATCTATCCATCTATATAAAGATAGATATCTGTCCGTCTGTCTGACTGTCTCTCTGCCTGTCTGTCTGCATGTATGTCTTTTTGTCTGTGGGTAGTCTGTCTGTCTGTCTGTGTCTGTATGTATGTATGTCTGTATGTATCTGCCCATATATATATATATATATATATATATATATCTTTCGATTGCAGCACAGACGAAAACGAGGACGCTTTTAACTGCGAACTAAGCTCTTTACTAAGTAGAGCAAGAATATCAGATAAATTCTTAATAATTTTCGGCATTAATGCTCAAGTTGGGCGCTTAAGTAACACAGAATTTCATTTAGTTGGAAGATACACTTTAAGCGCGACGCATAAAGATAATGCTGAACGGCTTTTGGATGGCTGCGCGGAACATAGGACAAACTTCAGACGTAGTGCTAGATTTTGTGCCACATGGTGTTCCCTAGCACCCAAACAAAAACAGCCTCAAATAGATCATAGAGCAATTAGCTATGGGTGGCAAGTTTGCATCCAGGATTGTCGATTATTTGGAACACTTTTGTCGACTCGGACCACACATTTATCCATTGTAGATTTGCACGAGAATTTATCGGGAAAATAAATAAAAATAAGCCCCAAAAGATGTAAGTAAACACGAACAACCGTCCTTCCGACAAAAATATGAAAATATTCTAAAGCCAAAGCTAACTGATCTTGTTGGAAAAAATTTTAATTTACTTTGTTCCAAGATAAGTTCGACTACGCACAATGCAGGTACTAAAGTGTGTGTCATTGCAAACCTCCGTAGAATTAATCATTGTTTCTCAATATGTAGATACTCGAAATAAGGCGCCAAATTCCACTTGGCTCGGCTCATAAAAATACTCGTCGCAATACTAAACTCCAAATTAAGCGCAGTCTAAATGTCGATCACAAATGCCTTTGGAACAGAATGGCTGAAGAAATGGAAGAAGAGTTCACGTCAGATAATAGACGTTGTTTGTTTCAACTTATTCACGAAACAGGTTCGAGAAAATTAAAGGTTAGTGAAACTATCAATGATAGTAACAACCATTTCATAACGGATAAAATACGACGTCTTGATAGGTGGGTTAAACACTTCAAAAATCAATTGTCTTTGGCACCCGCGTCAGTTCCGATTCCTGTATTCACAGTGTGGAATGTTAGTCTCAAAGAAATATCAGTGACAAATACGGGAGGCAGTCCTATCTCTTAAACGTCACATAGCCGCAGGCCATGATGATGTGCCCCGTGGTATTTTAAAGATGGTGGCGAGATAAATTCGAGAGCGTTGACTAAACTTTTCGTACTATCTGGAATGAGGAGACCGTATCAATTGATTTGTATGAGTCAACCATCATTCCTAACCTCAAAAAAAGCAAACGTAATTCTTGCGATAACCATCGTGATATAAGCTTGATTTTAGTCGTGTATAGGTTATTTGCTTCGATTATCCTCTGCCGCTTTAGCCCTTCACGTGATTTAGACACTGGTGAAGAACAGGCCAGGATTCCGCTCCGGACGAGGTTGTATGGATAATATTTTTTACCTTAAGGAAAGTTCTTGAACGGCGGCATTTACATCACCGTCTATCAATGGCCGTCTTTCGAGACTTCAATGTTTTATTCAATATTATGTTGAAAAGTGGTTTTAGAACAACTTTTTTTAAATATTTTATGCGCTCTATACACAAATACTTCTGGTCGCGTTAAGGTCTCGAACGAATTAACGCACAAATTTACAACCAACAGTGGTGTTCATCAAGGCTGTCCAATCTCCCGATTTCTGTTTATATTTGTTATCGACTCGATTATGAACAAAAATCTTCCACACATTCTGGATGCGGGTGTTGAAGATCTCCCGAGCGGTAAACTAGTCGATCATGACTACGCAGACTATATCTTACTATAATTCGACAATAGACATTCTGCTCAGGCCACTTTGAATAGGTTAGCAGACGTTGTTCTGTCTCCCGGTATGAAATTCGTACACTTTAAATTTAAGATACTTTTACAGTATCACCCACCACTCATTCCGTCTCGGCTACTTCAGAGTAAAGATCTAGACATACTTGACAGTTTTTATATCTTTGTAGCTCTATCAATAAATAAGGCAAAATGTCTGACAAGGTGAGTGTAGCTTTCTCGAACCTTCGCCATTTATGGAGAAACGCGAGTATTTCACTCTGCCTTAAAGGTCATATTTAAAATGCATTTGTAAGCGCAGATTGGGGACAGCTAGTTAGAACTTTAGGACTATGAGCTCCACCTAAAAGAGAAAATAACTGACGGAGTTACATTAGTTATTAAAGGACTAAACATTGTGTGTAGTGTGCGGCTAGCAGGCTCAGTGGTTAGAGCACCAGATTCCGAATCAGACGTGCCCAGGTTCGAGCCCAATCCACGGCAAATTCTGGCCAGCACGTGATGAGTTCCCATTAAGGACGAAACCTTTTACTGGATTAATTGCCTACACTATGCAATTATTAGTTTATACTGACAAAATGTAAATACTTAATGGGTCAGGTGTTTATATCAAGTTCGCAACCTTGATTATAGTGAATGCAAATATTGTTTCGAAATTTCTGTCTCCTTAAGTGCAATTGTTTTTTCCCTTTCAGTTTGTTGGCAATCCGACCGTATGTTTGTTGAGTCTGGTCACAAACAGCATCTTAATGTGAATAATGGCCAGGTTAATTTTGTGAATATTCAGCAGTGTTTTACAATTTTCATTTATGAACATACTGGGTTATTTCTTTAGGCGAGTGTCAACTATTCTGATTTTCAATTTTAATTCTACATAAATATGGAGGAAAAATTTGCATGGGTTCAAGTCACGATTGCAGCAATTGGTTAGATGTATTTTCATTTCTTTTAAAATATATCTTCAGCATAACATTATTCATAAATCTTTGATCTTATATTGTAAGTTCCTCAGATTGCTGTTCATTGGCTTGTGAGTTGGCTCCATTTTTGTTTCTATATTATACCTCAAATTAATGCTAGTGATAAATATTCATTAATGTAGGCAATACAGAATTTCATGTGTACCTTGCATGTTCAGAGACGATATTTTTGCATGCAGAGAACTTTGCAGTATTATACGCATAAAAGATAGAAGTGGAACAATTACAGATTACGTTTATAGTCATAAATCCGAAAATAATTAGATAGAAAAATGAATTCTCATTTAGATACTGTTTTTTCAAATATATATAAGGACTGATTTTCGGCTCAATAGCTAATTAATAAAGTTCAATTTGTGCTTATTCAGTCAACTGTATTGCTGATGTTGCCTTGCCCGAATGCTTACTTGGCCATAATGGTTTTGTAAAGAGATTTAGTTTTCCTCATTTCTGTGAGTTATCATGATAAATTTACTCATGGTAGCTAGGTCTTCCCTCTCTCTGCCTCTCTCTCTCTGCCTCTCTCTCTCTCTCTCTCTCTCTCTCTCTCTCTCTCTCTCTCTCTCTCTCTCTCTCTCTCTCTCTCTCTCTCTCTCTCTCTCTCTCTCTCTCTCTCTCTCTCTCTCTCTCTCTCTCTCTCTCTCTCTCTCTCTCTCTCTCTCTCTCTCTCTCTCTCTCTCTCTCTCTCTCTCTCTCTCTCTCTCTCTCTCTCTCTCTCTCTCTCTCTCTCTCTCTCTCTCTCTCTCTCTCTCTCTCTCTCTCCCTCTCTCTCCCTCCCTCCCTCTCTCTCTCTCTCTCTCTCTCTCTCCCTCTCTCTCTCTCTCTCTCTCTCTCTCTCTCTCTCTCTCTCTCTCTCTCTCTCTCTCTCTCTCTCTCTCTCTCTCTCTCTCTCTCTCTCTCTCTCTCTCTCTCTCTCTCTCTCTCTCTCTCTCTCTCTCTCTATCTCCCTCTCTCTCTCTCTCACTCTCTCTCTCTCTCCTCTCTCTTTATCTCCCTCTCTCTCTCTCTCTCTCTCTCTCTCTCTCTCTCTCGTAAATCCTAATAGTTGTCCTAAATTTATTTATATACACACTCAGATTTATGGTATTGAAACATTAGTCACCATGACTTTTGTATGGCTGGACATAATGATAGTGGCAATACATAATAGAAAATCTACTTTCACTAGACAACAGCTAATAATGTACCAAAATCTCACGCAAGTACCTTAGTTAACATCCCAGAAAACAGAATCAGGAAGATCTGCCCTGAATACAAGATCAAGAAAGAGCTAGACTACCTGAGGAAAATTTTGCTAATGAACAACTACCCGAAGTGGTTCGTAGATGCCAACAACATACCACGTCCGATGCATACTCCAGATACCATCAGACAGGTTTTCCTATAATTATCATTTAGAAGTGACCTACCGGCCTCAATAACTGAACGACAGTTAAATCGACTCACTAAGGAGAATTTAACCAGTGAAAAGGTTAAAAACATATTCAGCACAAAGAGTATCATGAGGTTGGATGCCAAAGATCAATTGCCAATTCTCTCCAAATCATTCATAATCTACAAATTCTCACGTACGTGTGGTAGCATGTATATTGGACGTAAGAAGAAGCAATTGATCAACAGAATCCAGAAACATTTACCGCAGAAATTGATAAAAACAGGCTTGGCGCCGTCAGGAAAATCCAATATATCCGGTCATAAATATTAAGCGGGTCACTCAGCCAATTTGAGGAAATTCTCAATTAAAATATGTACCCGAAACTCTTTATACAAAACAACAAGCGGCCGGCCTAAGCATTCAAAAGTTTCGCCAACATAATATTTTAATCAAATGGCCACGAATCATATAAAGGCACAACAATTTACTGGCATCCAAGCAAGCACAAACACCCATTTGACCAGACTCAACAAACGATCGATCGAATTGAAAATATAACGAAGAAAAAACATTTGCACATACGGTGCCATAACCATCGTTAACAATGTGATAAGTTACGCAACAATATTAGCGATCAACTCTGTAATCTGCACACCCTGCGCTGTTACCAAGTGGACAGAAAGATTTTGAGGAACAAGGCGAAAAAAAGACCGATTCTCGGGGAAAACACATGTGTATACTTAACAACTAACAATGCGAACAGTTGGTTAAGTCTCAGTCTACCAATACAAGAACGATCAGATCCCAGACACCATTCTGAAATACAACGAGGACGACGCCTACACGCACAGAGGCAAAAACGTAGACACATACGCATATACACTTACAAACCAACGTAAAAAGAGAATAGAAAAACAAACAGAAAATTAAAGCAGTTTCCACCCACATCAAATGAAAACCCCAAGGATTGTAAGGTGTCGATTAGTATTGACTAAAATTAAATGTCCATTAATCACTTCGTTAAAGATATTCGAAGAAAACGAACATTAGAAGGAGATATATATATATATATATATATATATATATATATATATATATATATTCAATGTGCAAAAAGAAAAAGCAATTTTACCAGATACAAGAACCACTTCTTTATTATATACTTATCAATTATCTACAAATGAACATCTCTGTATTTGACAATGAAGATAAACTTAAATATAGAGAGAGTGATATAAGTTTAGTTTACAATGTCCCCTCTCTTGGGTATTTAACCGTCTGGTCGATCGGCCTACGTAAGTTGATCGACAACTTGCGCATGTATATTGGTAAATAATATCAACATTAACGACTGTTTCTCTTTGATTGTTGGTAAAGGCAAGTGTGTTACCCTACATAATACTCGTAGTTTAGCTACATTAATTGTGCGTGTTAATGCTGATTCAACTTTCTTTTGTGTTATTTGGGAAACGGCATCCCTATTAAATGGGATGTTCAGGTAGATTGCTTTCTTTTCTGGTCCGAAATACGTCTGTTATTGTTGTCTAGAATAGCCATTAAACGTTAAATTGTTTATTGCCTTAGTATATTAGTTGTCTTTTGAATCTGAATTATCCAATCAATCAATTCTTGAAAAGCAGCAAATAACTGTTGATAATTTATTTTTAAACGGCACAAATCTGCTGTAATGCAAATACTATTCAGACCAGGTTGTTTTATAGTTGAGTTCTATTTTATTTACCATTAGTATCTTTCTTTAGTAGAACATCTAAGAAAGATTGACAGTCATCTTTCCCGTGCTCTGACAAGAAACTGATATTCATATGCATTTTTTTGAAACTCGGAAACAAAGTTCATGGTTTCAACCTGTTCTTAAGAAAAAGGACAATATTACCTTCCTTTAATAGTACATCTAGGAAAAGTAGACAATCATATTTCTCGTGCTCTGACATGAAACCGATATTTCTATACGCTTCATTGAAATATTAAAGCATTATTCGTGATTGCAACTCGTATCTTAAAGACAAGGAAAATATCATCAACACAACGTTTATATTGTGTAAATTAACTTATGTCATTCTTTAATGATATGTTTTCAAGATGGCCTAGGAACATCTCTGCCAAAAAACTGGAGATAGGGTGCTCCCCATTGCCACACCATCAATCTGTTTATGAGTGCTTTCATTAAAACAAAACTGATCTTTGGGGCATAATAAAATACGAAGCTTTATGGATATACAAAAAAACTGCAGCCGGATTTATGCAAGAAAAAATGAGCGTGTTAGGGTATTGAGTTTGAACTGGAGTTGATGCATAAAATTAACTGGGTGTTCCTTTATTTCGCGCGTTCCAACTATACGTTTTTTGTTTTGCTTTTTCTTTCGATATATATATATATATATATATATATATAGGCCCTTCTAAGAGGCATCTTTATTTCTACAATTATAGAACTATACTTGCGGTTGTTTTGTTAAGTTAAAAACAATGCTCTTCTAGGTTAATTAATTCATCTAGAATAAATCGTTATGTTTTGGTGCACACACAATCAGTCAATCGTAAATTTTCATTACAGCAGTGCATTGACATGAAACGATTAACTGTTACTTGCTAAAACACAAAAACAGACAATTGATGGTTTGTGTGCTCACGTAGCAAAATTAACTGTTAATGGATAAAGCACAAGTATTTAATATGCCATAGTTAGTGTGTATTTCATTGCATACACAACTTAACAGAATTTAACTAATCACAGACAGTCCATTACGCATAATTTGCCATCTCAGTTAATGCATGCAATTTTTCTTTGTCACAACCACTGACTTCACTTTGTTCATCAGATTCTTTTAGACATACCTCTATCAAGCGCGTCTAATTAATAGTACCATGTAACTTTGTCAATATAACTTTTGTTTACCATAACTTGTGATCGGAATTTTTGGGGATATTTTTAGAAAAAGCAAGGTGTATATTACATTAAAAATATCAAATAGTCTTCAGACTAGGTAAGGTAAATGTATGCAATATAAACGTTATGTTGATGATATTTTTCTTGTCTTTAAAAGCAGGTAGCAATCACGAAAATTGATTCAAAATTTCAATGAAGCGTAATAAAATATCGGTTTCACATCAGAGAACGAGAAAGATAGTCGTCTGCCTTTCTTATATGTACTATAAAATAAATGGTAAATTAAATAGAACAATTTACCATAAATCAACCTGGTCTGCACAGTATTTGCATTGCAGCAGTTTTGTACCGTTTCGATATAAACTATCAACAGTTAGCTGTTGTTTTTCATAAATTGACAGATAGGTCAGTCCAAGTTCGAAAGGTGACGAATATAATAGAGCCAAATACTATCTAATGCACAATGGCTATCTTAAATAATTGATTGAGTCAATTTTTAAATGGGAAAATCTAAATGAAAAGACGCATAGGTAAAACCACAAAAGAAAGCATTTAACTTAAATATCCCATTTATGGGAGATAGCTGTTTCTTAAACTGCACAGTAGAAAGTTCAAGAGACATTAACACGCAAATTTAATGCAGCTAAATTACGAATCTTAATTAAATTAACACACTTTTCTTTAATATTAATTAATGAGAAACAGTTGTTAAGATCGACATCAAATACTTTTTACCGATATAGATGCGCAAGCTGGCGATCAACTTAAGTAGGCCGACGACCAGACAGATAATCATTGGAATTAAAGAACAAACAAGTTAAACGTCTTAAATGATGAATCTTTTTGCTCATTTCTGTCCTTCTTGTTGTGGATTTGACCGCATTTTTCTTATGTGAGACAATTGATAGCACTCATAGGTCGGTAAAATCGTGAATCCTGTTCATTGTCAGGTTCACCGATTATTGGCCATTGATTGATGGGTTCTCACTTGTCCCTTCATTTTTCAGACAAGCAGCTGATGCTGGAATAATCGGTGAAAATGGACAGGATTCAAAATTTTACCGAGCTACGAGTGCTATCAATTGTCCCGCACAAGTTATACGTCTGTTTTAATCCAAATTCTGAATACACGTTTGCAGTTGTGCAACACACCGTTGAAACCTCAAACCTATGTTCTCCATATATATATATTTCTAATTAAGAATAAAAAACACATTAATTACCAAGTGGATAATGGGTATTTATTTCGAGATTACTAAACTTCGCTTTACAATCTTTCATTTTATACATTCTGGGTTTTCATTTGGTTATGAGTTAGCAGCAAATCTGACTCCGTTTTACTTCCATTTCTTATTTTTGCTGATTGGTATGTATGCTTTTGTTTCTGTGTGTGTGTCTGTTTGCATGTAAAGGTCATTCTTGATGTATTGTAAAGTCAGGAAAATCAGCTATTTCCGATCATATATTGGCAACGGGGCACCCAGTCAATTCGACCAATTTCTCAATTCTACATAAAGCAAAATCATAAAAATTATTATTTATTTATGAAGCTCTTTATATAAAACAACAAGCACCTGACCTAAATATTCAAAAGTTTCATCAACATGATATTCTAATCGACTGGTCACGAAGATCAAAATTTAACAACAATTTACTAGTATCCAGGCCAGATCGAACACGCCCACGACTACACTCAACATATATTCTATCGGATTGGTAACAAACTAAAGAAGATACAACAGATGCACAAACGGTGACAGAAACTTCCAAACAATATGAGCGTTCAACACTGCAATCCACACTTGCGCTGTTACCAAGTGAAGAAAACAAATTTTCGCAAAAATGTGAAACGAAAGACTACACTCGGAAAAATAGCACTCGTATACGTAACAGAGAACAATGCGAACAGATGCTTAATTCTTAAGCCATCAATACAATATTTGACCAGATCTCAGACATCACTTTGCAATACAGCGAGAATGACCTTTACATGGAAACAGGCCCACACACATACACAAACGCATACACACCAATCAGACAAAACAAGAAATGGAAGTAAAACCGAATCAAATGAAAACCAAGAATTTATATATATGAAAGATTGTAGAGCGAAGTTTAGTAACATCGAAATAAATGGCCATTATCTACTTTGTTATTAATGTGTTTTTTCATCCTAATAAGAAATATACTATGTAATATTCTAAGGCAATGGAAATTATAAAGAATACATATATATATATATATATATACTATGTGCAAAAGTAAAAAGAAATTTATCAGATAAAACAACCGCTTCTTTCTCATTTTCTTATTACGTATCTACAAATAAACATATCTGTATACATAAATTGAAAGGCAGAACAAGATAGAAAATGTAAACATGGAAAGAGAGTGAGAGTGAAATAAGGGAAAGGAGTCGATAAATCTGATTGTTGTAGCTGGAAATTTATTAATTTATTTATATCAAATTTGTGATCTTGATATAAACACCTGTCTCATTATGTACATACATTTGTAATTATAAACACTAAGCATTGTATAATTTAGAAAAGGCAATTCATCCAGAAGACCGGTTTCGTCCTTATTGGGAACTAATCACGTACTGTCCAGAATTTGCCGCGGCCAGGGTTCGAACCTGGGCACGTATGCTTAGGAATCTGTTGGTCTAACCACTTAGCCAACCTGCCGCACTTATTATTTCATAAGCTGCACGACGTTTAGCTGTACATATAGCGAGTTGTCTTACAAAACGAAAAGCTATCAATATGATGATGAAATTCTGACTTTACTTCATGGCAAAGTTATTATGCAAAGGCAATACTAGGAGGAAGGCTAATTTTACTTACGTCTATTTAGAAATTTAATTCGTAACCTTTTGATACACATTTTGAGCGTATTAGATTCTATTAGTATTTTTTCTTCTTCGATGTTTCTTATTATAGAGACTAGCAGCAGAAAGGAAGATTAAGCTAACCTGTCAGAGATTCGTGAGAGAGTTCAATTTTGACGATAGTGCCAACCATCAATGAACGTCAGAATTATACTAATTTATGAGTTTATCCACACTCAGGTAAGCACAGTACCGACAATAGGTGAGATGATTGTGAAAACTAAACGACCTATACCGCAGTCATAAATCAACTGATGAGAAGCGACAGACACACCAGCTTTATAACAGATAAAATGTCAAATAAGCTAATCAAGTTTACAAAGAAAGAACACCAATAGATGTAGAACAAGTAACATTTCATAAAACGAATAAGCTACCTCTGCAGCCTTGAATAATTCGTGTCTGTCGATATTGGCCTTTGGAGACCGTTATTGTTATTATTGTCAACATTGTCATGGTCCTCATCTTCTCCGTTACCCTGAAGCTTTGTTAGGCGAATGATAAACGCATCCTCGACATCATCGTCAGTCATAGCTTGCTTATTCGCTGAACTATCAAAATACTTTGTTAGCTGTGAGGACTGCGGCCCGAAACCGAATGCATCCCAACTTTCATCACGATCGTCGGAGGCGGAAGCGTTTGAAGTTGTGGCTTTACAGACACTTCTAGTGCTATAATGGCAGCCACTGACAATCTGAGAAGCTTGCTCTTCCATTACTTCTCGTCAGCGATATCAACTGATCTATTGAACGTTGAAGTACTTAACTTTCGCTATATTATTTCTTCTCATTTCAATGCAATTACCGGATTTCAATTAAGTCAGCAAACACGTTAACCATTTGACAACCATTGAAGCTTATCATTCTCTGAATATTCACCAAATTCAATTATAAATAGGAGTTCGTTTGAATGTATGCTGATTAATAAATATATATCGAATCGATTAAAACACGAGTAATTGTCGATGATTGATACAGTTTTATAGTGCAAGCTTTGTCGCCTCAGAATTTGCGCAGACAGCAGTAATTCGTATGCTAAAATAGAAATTAAATACAAATATAGAATGGCTAATCCATACAGATTTCATAATTTATATATATATATATATATATATATATATATATCTTTTGAAATGCGAGCTTTAATAAAATTCATTGTACCCTTCCTGTGTGCAAAAACAAAAATTTAATCAGATACAAGAAACATTTCTTTCGCCTTATCTTCTCAAATATCTACTAATGAGCATATCTTTATATATAAATTGGAAAGCAAAACAAGATAGAAATATGTGAACATAGAGAGTGTGAAAAACGGAAACCAATCAATTGCGTGCGTCTTGTATCTGATAAAATTTCTTTTTGTTTTTGCACACAGGAAGGGTACAATGAATTTTATTAAAGCTCGCATTTCAAATGAATATATATATATATATATATATATATATATATGATATATATATATATATATATATATATATAATAAAAGTTCTGCATACAGCAACGCAACGTAAATTGCCTCACGGTTTACTTGGAGGTTTTAAAACTGAGGATTAACTGTGACTCGATGCGTTTCAGGAACAGGTTGGACAGCTGAATTCAAAAATTTTGGTCTTGACTATGGTGCATCAAACTATATATATTGAGTCTCTAATTGTTTCCAGACTATTTTATTTGAGTTCAAATAGTCATTAGAAACTCACTCAAAATTATTCTTGATATTTTGATTTACACGCCAGTTGGATTTTTAAAATTTCGCGCAGTTTAATTCAGCCAGACACTAAGTTCAGTAACATGGCCTAACATATACTCCGAATGAGACAGTATGTCACCAACCTAAGTTAAACCTTTTGTGCATTGCTTGTTGCCGAAACCTACTATATATGCAAGTGTGTATTAGTTGTTGCGCACCTAGTAACAAATTAGTTCAAACATGATCATAAAGATAAACAACAGACAGCATGAACTGTAATTATAATCTCGTGCACATACGTTTCGTGCTCACTGGCGACTCATCAGGAGTACGGTACTACGCCCTATACCCACTATATATTTGAGTGAGGAATGTGGGAAAATAGGACGAACGTTCATGCTGCCTTTGGTTTATCCTTCTGGTCATATTTATACTGTTTTTTTGCTAGGTGCGCAACACCCAATACACAATTGCATATATATGTTAATTCTCGGTCTCAAATAATATCTAACTTTTGTGTAATTAATTGAAAGATGACATGCATTCCGCGAATTGTGGTAACTGGTACAGTTGAAGTCCATAACCTATGGATTTTTTGGATTAATTCAATAATAGTTGTAATTCTCAATTTTGGTGAAATTTAGCGAACATTGAATTCCATCATGTTCAGACGTTTACATGCTCGCCTCCATAGTGTTGGATCCATGAATATTTTTGCTATTGGCACAATAGCCGTAGTGTTGGTACCTTTACACACTCGGTATATATATATATATATATATATATATATATATATATATATATATATATATTATAGAGAGTTACCTTTTAATTCACATTGTTGAAGACATTATATGAAGTAAGCTTCATCATTGCAGCTTCACACGTTCGTAAAGGCAATTTAACCGTCCAATTTTCCCACATTCCTCATCCAAATATTCAGTGGGTAAGTCAAATCATGCCATAATATATAACTCCATTATGAAAATATGGGAAAGCATAAATTTGTATAAGCGGAAAATTGAGTGCAATGCGAGGGTTCTGTTTCAGGACAATACCAACAAAATAACATGAATTTGCCATTTAAAATACATTTACGTAGGTAATTCATTTCCATCGGTTTTAATGTTTTGAAAGTGTTTACCGTTTTTTCATTTTCATATTCTATCACAACGATGCAACTGTGATTTTAAAATAATACGAAGCACTTCCATAGCCCTTGGCTTTATTCACTGCGAGTTTGACCACTGAGCGGATATTAATTTTATACTACTGATTAATCTTGGCTAAGGCTGATTGTGTGGTCGTTACTGAAAAATCTTAACAACGAATGTTAGTCATCTGTGTTTGCCAAACTATATATATATATATATATATATATATATATATATATATATATATATATATATATGTGTCTTGTGTGTGTTTGCAAATATGTACCATTTAGCAGACTTAGTAAAAAATTAGTTCAAATAGGATCAGAAGGAGAAACCAAAGTCTGCATTATTAAAAGATAAAATCTCATAAGCATATGTGTAATTTTTTGAACAAATGTGTTACTAGGTACTCAATAGCTAATATCCACGTGCCAAAATATTGATTGATAAAATAAACACTATTAGGTCTGTTCGTAAAGCCGTCTAATTCACCTGAAAGAAATTTGGACTTTATACCATTGTTATATATTCTTTGCTGTAAATAGCTAACAAATATGCAAATGCGTATTAAGTATTACTTACCTAGTAACAATTTATTTCCAACAGGGCCAGAAGGATAAACCAATCATAATGAGGGAAAGGTTTAATCTTATGCAGAAATGCGTTTCCGGCTTACTAGTAGCTCATCAGTGGGAGTTGATACCACGTTGTATACCGCTATTTGATGAACAAATTTTTGACAATACTGTATCGTATACAAATGTGTATTCAAGCAATAAAGAAGATAAACTCATATACTCATCGACAATGCAACTGCAAAACCAACTAACTATGTATAATATACATCGAGCTTGTAAAATGTTCTAACACAATGGTTTGCCATAAACAGCCTGCAAAAGGCATCGACACAATTGTTCTAGAGATATTCAGTCTGTATAGGGTACCGGCACAACGGTTTTGCAGATACCACGCCGGTAATAGGTTCCAACAAAATGATTTTCGAAATACCGAGCTTAAAAAGGATACCAATACAATGGCTTTTCATGTACCGATCCTGTAAAGAGTACCAACGAAATGGTTCTTGAAATACACAGCCAGTAAAGTGTACTCCAATTGTATAATTGAAGGTTGCGATTTTGATGTAAACAAGTATCCCACTATATATAAACATTTGTTATTATAAAATAAGTATTATATAGTATAGAAAAGGAAATTTATCCAGTAGACCGGTTTCGCTCAATTAAATAAATGTTCAATTCAATCACTTCCCAAGTAACGTGGAGCCTAAGGTCTGAAGAGATGATAGGTTCCACCTGAAAGAAAGGGTAACCAAAATAAATTAGTTAGTAATATATATATATATATATATATATATATATATATATATATATATATATATAATGGTACTGGTATTTACATCAAGATTGCAAACTTTATTTAAATATTTTAATCAAAGCTCGCGCAACCGATGTTTGTTTAATTGTTTTAATGTTCATTTCAATACAACTTCTCTAGGTAGCGTGGTATCTGTTCTATAATGACAGATAGGCTGTGGTTAGTTGGAACTTTAGGTCACAGACATCTCATATAAGCTCAGCCAAAAAGCATATTTAGTATATAACTGAAAATTGTGTGTAGTATGCGGCAGGTTGGCTCAGCGGTTAGAGCAACAGATTCCGAAGCAAACGTGCCCAGGTTCGAGCCCTGGCCGCGACACATTATGGACAGTACGTGATGAGTTTCGAATTAGGAGGAAATTGGTCTACTGTATGAATTGCCTTTTATACATTATACAATTTTCACATATTATTTTATCCAATACAGAGCCTGGAAGTTGTACCAATACAGTGGTTTTCCAGATACCAAGCCAGTAAAGAATAGCATCGCATCGTTTTTTTGTATGTATGATACTTTATATAAGGTTAACTATTTTACTTTTGCAATACACATTCGTATAGAAGTCGTACCGTCCTACTGTCCCACATTTCTTGGCAAAATGTACAGTTGGTATCGGGCGAGGTACAGGCTCCTACGGATGAATTGCAGTAAGCACAACACGTGTGTGAGAGATTAAACCTATTGCTCTTGCAGACTATGGAATGTCGTTCCGGTCCCCTTTGAACTCATTTTTACAAGGTACAAAATACCAGGAACACAATTAATAATACTGTGTCTGATTCCAGTTGACTATATTTATGGGATACGTGAATGCAAATTATTTTTCGCACCTAGAATGATGACAATAATGTCCTAGGTTGCTTTCAAGACATCATTTATTTGGTATGCAATATAGAATTTTTGAGCTCATGATCGTGCTACAGGCGTAATCTTTCAAGAAACTCAATCTTTAAGCAAATCGTCAATATATATATATATATATATATATATATTGTACAGCTAGCTGGTCTTATCTCAGCGAATAGATTTGTTGAGCGACCATTAAAATTAATATACATATTTCATTAAATGCTCATATGGTATAAGTATGTTACTATTTTTATTTTGCCTTTATGTAATAAGGAGCATAATGTAGCAAATTTGAGCAATCGAACACACTGGTTAATATAGAATTTGGTACTCTCCAGTAGTATCCCGTTATATTACGTCAGAAAATTCATCCGCTACACAACCGAGGTCGCACTTTGCATTTAATACTCAGGCTTATGCCAACTATATATTTGCCAATTTCATCATGGGATCATATAAATGATGGTATAATGACAGGATTTGATTATATATATATTAATATCGTTAGTTTATACCGACGTGCATGTGAGTTTTCGGTTAATAAGTCTAATTTAGATTGCGATATTATGCAATGTACAGTCTGAGCTGAATGGATATTTTCATTTTTAAAGGTAGTTTATCTAAGGTAAATGATATCGGTCAAGGCCAGAGTGCATGGATTTGCTGTAGTAGTAGGTGTTCATAAATAGTTATAATTCACAATTTTGGTAAACTTCAGCATACATTGAAATCCATTTTGTTGGCACCATGTACCGATTCAGCAACCATTGTTAGGTACGATGCACCTTTTCGGAAACCATAGTATTGGTATCGGGTACTGACACAATAGCCAGTGTTAGTACTCTTTGGTATATGTATAATATATGTAGTGATTTGGCACAAGATTTTACGTTCCATTCATGCTGTCTTTGGTTCATCCTTCTGGTCATATTTGAACTAATTTGTTACTAGGTGCGCAACACCTAATACAAAGTTGTATATATATTTATTAGCTCTCCGCCACAAACAATAGCTATCTGATAGGAGGTTGACTTACAACCTGTTATCCATTATCCATAGGACTGAGAGCATTAGTGTTAGTTTATAGCTCACACATAAAAATGAATATTTTGTATAGTTTTGCGGCAACGAACAGCATTTAAAAAAGATATAGACATCATGGATAGGCGTGTATTTCAATCCATAAGGTTTGTTTATATTTATTCGATTTCACTTTAGTAGAATACACATGTGCTTATAGGTGATTGTGTGCGGACAGAGGGACAGGAGTAAGTTTTTGTATACATTTGAGTATTAGAGACTAGGTATGATGACCGGATATTAGGAATTAAAATAAATATAAATATATATGTCTTGAATGAGGATACCACATTTGCCAAAAGTTGTGTATTATTCCGGTGCGTATTGTCAACCCTGAAGATGGGATTGAAAATTAGGTCCAGAAAATTTGGAGAAAGAAGAGTGGAGAATCGTGTTCCAGCGTCATTTTCAGACAATCAGCTGATGGAAGGATTAAAAAAGAAGGGGAAAGTGAGAAAATATCAATCAAGGCCAATAATCAGATCAGCGTAAAATGTACAACATTCAAGATTTTACCGACCAAAGAGTGTCCCGCACAAGAAAAATGCGGTCAAATTCACAACGAACTTTAATGTCGATGTATTGTTGGCAAAGACGATGCAGATGATGTCGCAGTACGAATTAATTAGCAGTTCCAAATGGATTCATTATTATACCCGAATCCGAAATGAGCTAACCATTACAACAGCACACTATACGTGATGCTTTATCAAAAAACAAATTTAAATATGTACGCAGATGTTAAACACCGAATAGTACACAGCATAACAATTTAATGGCGTACTATTAATCGGCAAGAATGACTTATTTGATTGTAGAATACTTTATACTGAAAAACCGCTTTGTGATGGTTATGTACAGTTTTATCAGTCACAAAAAGTTGCACCATATCAAGATTGCCACGTTGGTAGTTGGCGCAAAGCACACACGGCAGAGGAATCGTTGACAGCCATCCTTTCGTAGACATTCAATCCACCATCCATACGCACATCAACAAAAATGTGTTTCTTGTACAGTGGGTTTCCGCACAGATATTTCAACTGGACCACCGAAGGGCTTTCAAAATAAGCAGATAGACTAGCGTGGTCAACGGTGCGAGAATTATGCTTTGCTACCAACGAGGCAGCGTCTCCTATCGTTATTCGTCTTATTTTCTCTTAGTGCATCTTGGAAGTAAATACTTCAAGTCGTTAACAGTGTCAAGGGGAGCACCATACGTTGTTTTCAAGAGAGAAAATTTAAATTATTCTAGAGTACACTGTCATTACGACTTCACAAAGTCTGCGAGCGGTAAGACAGGACTTTTCAAGGCTACGGCTATCCATGTACGCTCATACAAGCAATGTGGTACGATAAATTTGAACAAGTCTAGGATATAAATAAGGAATGTATCGCTATCCCGATGATCTCCTACTCACATTATTTACGATGTTGTCACCACTATTAAAATGATCTTTTTTACTATATGAATTGCACAGACCGTGCACGTTGCTTGGGGTGAGTCGACCATCATTCAAATTTTTAGCGAAGCAATTATAATTTTGATATGGGCTTAACTTCGTTGGAATCTAGGTTATTTACTAAGATAGCTTTACGACGTTGCAAGGCTTCGCGTGAACCATAGACTAATGAAGAACAAGCCGGATTTCGACTATTACGAGATTTTACTCGTTTTATATAAAATTAAGAAATTGAATTAAGTCATGTATATCACCGTCCAACAATAGCCGTCTTTCTAGATTTCAAGGATACATTTACCCGATGAATAGAAAATTCATTTTCGATATTTTATTGAAAATGGTATGACCGCTAAATATTGATTACACGAGTTATCTACTACGTCTATACTGAATAAGTGCACATCATTCTTTTTGGCAGTGGCGTCTAACAAGATTGTCCATTTTCACCATTTTTGTGTGCTATTGTAATAGATGTCACAACGAATTACACTCTTCAGAACTTTCAGGATGCAAGCATCCAAATTCAACCTTGCGGTAGACTAATTGATATTGACTATGCAGACAATATTTTATAATTAATCTACAAAGAAGATACTATCCAAAACATATTCAATATAAGATACTAGCATAAAATCACACATCAATTCAACAACCTTTAGGACAACTTGATAAAGATCTAGAATTGATTGACAGGTATACATATCTTAGCTATACTAATAACTCAACATGAGAATCGCGAAAACTAGAGAAACTTTCCCCAAACTTTGTTATTTGAAACTTGGTCCTTCAGAGTCGATAATCTTAGACGATTACAGATTATCGACTACCGTTCTTGTAGATCATCATCATCATCATTTCCAGCCACACAAAAGTCAAGTGACTAATGTTTCACTGCCATATAACCATAAGGAGTGAAAAAAGTGAATTTAGATAAATTATTATTGAGATTTACGAGAGAGGGAGAGGGGTAGAGAGAATGAAAACCTTGCTACTATGAGTAAATTTATCAGGATAACTCGCAGAAATGAGGCAAACTAAACCTCTCCACAACAATATTATGGCCAAGTTAGCATTCGGGCAAGGCGACATCAGCAACACAGCTTCCTTGCGGATTTCACCGTATCACGTCATAAACAAACCGAACCTCGCAGCTAACTTTGCCCTACTAAGAAAAGAAAGTTACGAAGATGATTCTACTATACATCTGCAACAAGATCGCCACTGAGCTCGATTCGCTGCCATATCGCTAAGGGTTTCTATCCAAGAACTGTGATGTGCACGAGGACCCCATCCCGGCAGACGAGTGGATCCTATACTACCCAATTTGGATGTAAGTGACTTTAATTGTTTCTGCCATGTCAAAATCTGCCCACCTTGTTTCTTACGCCAATTTGGTGCTGGATGAGAGAACAGAGCTCTATTGGGCAATCGGAATGAGGGCATACGCAAAACGTGACCGAGCCAACGAAGTTGATGGAGCCTTATTTGCTTTTCTAAAGACGAGCACTTATTGTCAGATCCAAAAATACGTCTACGGATGTCAACGTTAGTTATTCGTTGTTGGTAACCAACATGTGCTATACTTCTCAAACAACGATGATCGAATGCCTGTAAGCGTCTCAGATCATCAACTCTAAGAGGCCAAGTTTCACTAGCGTATAGTAAGACTGCGCGTACAGATGCATTGTAAACACGACCTTTAAGGCAAAGTGAAATATTCGCGTTTCTCCATAAATGACGAAGGTTCGAGAAAGCTACTCTAGCTTTCGCGATCCGTATTCTCACCTCGTCGGACATATTGCCTACGTTATTGATAGAGCTCCCAAGATATGTAAACCTGTCGACTATGTCAAGATCTTCATTCTGCAGTCGCAACGTTGGAGTGAGTGGTGGTGATCCTGTAACAGTATCTTACATTTAGAGGGTGCGAATTTCATACCGAAAGACGGAACAACGTTTGATAATCTATTTAAGGTGGTCTGGGCAGCATGCTGATTGTCGAATAATAGTACGATATCGTCCGCATAGTCAAGATCGACTAGTTTATCTCCCAGGAGAACTTCAACTCCAGCGTCCTGAATGTGTGAGAGAGTGTTGTTCATAATAGCATCGATTACAAAATTAAACAAAAATGGGGAAAGTGGACAACCTTGACGAACACCACTGCTGGTTGTAAAGTTATGCGTTAATTCGTTGTAAACCTTAACGCGACCAGAAGTATTTGTGTAGAGAGCTCGTATAATATTAACAAATTTAGTGGCCACACCGCTTTTGGACAAGATATGGAATAAAACATTGCGATCCACCGAATCAAATGCACCCTTGAAGTCTAGAAAGACGACTATTGTCGGACGGTGATATAAATGTCTCTGTTCGAGAACTTGCATTAAAGTAAAAATATTATCTATACAACCTCGTCCTGCGCGGAATCCGGCCTGATCTCTAAATTGTTCAGCCCACCTGTCAAGACGACTTATTTTATCGGTTATTAATTCGTTGTTACTATCATTTATAGTTTCGCTAACTTTTAACTTTCTCGGACCTGTTGTGCGTATAAGTTGGAACAAACAGCGACTATTACCTGACGCGAAAGCTACTTCCATTTCTTCAGCCTTTCTGCTCCAAAAGTTTTCGAGATCGCCTTTTAGACTGCGCTTAAGTTGGCGTCTTATATTGCGACGGGTATTATTATGAGTCGAGCCAGGTGGAATTTGGCGCCTTATTTCGAGTATCTCCATAGATTTTACAGAGAGCCAGTGATTATTTCTACGGGGGCCTGCTATGCCACATACAGTAGTACCTGCATTGTGCATAGTGGAACTTATCTTGGACCAAAGTATATTCGGATTTTCGCTATTCAGACCAGTTAGATTAGCCTTAAGAATATTTTCATAGTTTTGTCGGATGGACGGTTGTTCGAGTTTGCCTACATCAATTTGGGGTTTATTCTTAATTATTTTCCCGGAAAATTTTAGAGCAAATCTACAACGGATAAGTGCATGGTCCGAGTCGACATAAGTGTTCCAAAAAGAGCGACAATCCTGGATGCAACCACGCCATCTATAACTAATTGCTACATGATCTATTTGAGTCCACCGTTGTCCGGGTGCTGGAGGACGCCATGTAGCACAACGTTTAACACTACGTCTGAAATTTGTACTACTTAAATATAGTCTATGTTCAGCGCAGCTATCCAAAAGCCGTTCACCATTATCATTGCGAGTCGAGCTTAGAGTGTATCTTCCACCTAAATGAAATTCTGTGTTGCTTAAGCGACCAACTTGAGCATTCATGTCACCCATAACCAGGACTATATCCGAACTTCGTGCTTTACTTAGTAAGGAGCTTAATTCGGAGTAAAAAGCGTCCTTGCTTTCTTCTGTGCTGCAATCGGTAGGAGCATATGCAGATACAACGAAGAGGCAACGATGATAACGGTTTTTTGCTTTGATTTTAGTAGATGTATTTAAACGTGCCGCACACAATCGACTATTTAAAGGGATCCATTCAATTAAGCAAGCTTCAGCTCGCGCGCTAAGGGCAATACCAACGCCCCATTTACCGGCTTGAGAGGACTCTGTGGAACCAGATGTTCGAAGCCAATAACGCGTAGATAGGGATGGTGCAACTAGTTCTGTAATACACGTAGGATCCTGTATTCTGGTTTCAGATACGCAACATATGTCGATTTCTAATTTATCCAACGTACGAGCAAGAGATTCTTGCTGTCCAAGTTGTTTTAATGTGCGCACATTAAATGCGCCTACGTTAAAACCTAACTTAGGTTTAATGAATGATCGTCTACAAGAACCATTTTCGATATTTGGCAACCTAGTATTGGGCTCAGTGTTATGATCTAAACCAACCATATTTATAGTATCTAAAAGAGAGTTATTGTAAGATTGAGAAGAGGAAGGGGAAGGAAAGGACGCAGAATCGAATATAGAGTTGGAGTTGCCTGCAGTAGCCTGTTTTCGCTTATCCACCCTGCACGGCTCAGCAGATAAGGCGACCCTTTTTATACTGCGCGACGGCCGATGCAGTATGTAATTATTGTAAGTTGTACTTGTCATGGTTATATGTGGACTGTAAAAGAACACTAGGTCGCCCATTCCTAGTGATGGTTTTTTTAATGGGTTTTCCTTCTAGATAGTCTGCCAACCAAAGCTGATGAGCACTATCTGCCCAGATGCCAGTTGCCAGAGTTTCCTTCAGCAGCCGAAACTTGCCCCTCACGTCTGGAGCGCTTGCTTAAATTCCGTCACTACACATTTAACAAAAAGTTACAGTGCAGTTAGACCAAACTCGAGGCTTCACATGAAACGGGATGATGGCTGTCCCTTTAAGGCCCGGCAAGGTTCATGTTACCAATCCCGGGTCGACTAGCTTAAGCCCGCCGGTCGTCAAGCCGGAATTTCTATGGCACATTCCACATCAGTTAGCAGCCGAGAATAAGCAACGCTGCCAACAGAAGACATAATTTGGACCCGCTAATAAGTGCTCCACTTTAGACAAACACAACAGCCTTCAACTCGATTGCCCAGTAGACGTCTTAACAGATTGGCGTAGGAAACAAGATGAAAATATTATTATAATCAAGGTTGCGGTCTTGATGTAAGCACCTTCCCCTTTAATTATTTACATATGTCAGTATAAACTGAGAATTGTAAAGTGTAGAAAAGGCAGTTCACCCAGTAGACCGGTTTCGTCCTTATTGGGAACTCATAATGTACTGGCCAGAATTTTCCGCGGACAGGTCGAAATCAGTCTACTGGATGAATTGCCTTTTCTACACTAAAAAATTCTTAGTTTATACTGACATATGTCAGTAATTAATGGGTCGGTATTTATATCAAGACCGCAACCTGATTATAAATTATCATCACCGCGCAACCAATGTTCGTTTAATTATATAAATATTCATTTCAATACCACTTACCCTAGCAGTGTGGTGCCTGTTCCGTAATGACAGATTGTGGATGGTTAGTTGGAACTTTGCGTCTTAATGGATGCCATATGAGCTCCACCT
The DNA here is from genome assembly GCA_029291075.1 of Eudiplozoon nipponicum. Taxonomy (NCBI): domain Eukaryota; kingdom Metazoa; phylum Platyhelminthes; class Monogenea; order Mazocraeidea; family Diplozoidae; genus Eudiplozoon; species Eudiplozoon nipponicum. The sequence goes on along the minus strand of JAQBSW010001926.1, from coordinate 65,560 downwards.
AAAGGAAAAATCGACTAAGTTACATTAGTTAGTATATAACTAAAAATTGTGTGCAGTGTAGTGTGCGGCAGGATGGCTCAGTGGTTAGAGCACCAGATTCCGAAGCAGACGTGCCCAGGTTCGAGTCCTGTCTGCGGCAAATTCTGGCCAGTAAATGATGAGTTCTCAATAAGGACGAAACCGGTCTACTGGATGAATTGCCTTTTCTACACTATACAATTCTTAGTTTATACTGACATATGTAAGTAATTAATGAGTCAGGTGTTTATATCAAGAACGTAAGTTTGATTATAATAATTGTTATTACCGCCCGCGTAACCAATGTTCGTTTAATTGTATAAGATGGAAAGAAATATATATAAATGTATGACCCGTTTATCTCCCAAAACATCGTTTACTTGCACATCATAGTTATTGGCTGGAAACCGTGCTCAGCGGTGACCTCGTTGCCAATATCAAGAGGAACTCAACCTTCTCTTCTTAGTAGGGCACAGTTAATTTGGAGGTTTTGAAATTTTTATTAAAATACAATAGATACAGATACTACCCTTCATAAACCATCCTTAGTTAACAATACTTTTATTTATATCATTATTCGTATCATTTTTTCCGTAAAACAAGTAATATTTTGTTTAAAAACTGCTGTCGGTGACAATAACGGGAGTTAAAACCAAGTAGAACTTGATCACATTAACCAGCTTTGTAAGAAAAATTCTAACAGCACTGAAGCGCCGCCCGTACAGCACATCAAATCACACCAAACTAGCCTTCTCTCTGACTAATCCGCAACACAGACAAAATAATACTGACCATCGTATCGACATCTATCATTACTCGATCGATGATTTTCAAGATTGTCTGACATATCAGTTAGCACAAAATGAAGGAAGAAAGTCACTGGGAACGCAACATCTTTGGTCATTATATGCACGTCGGACTGGGCTAATTTTATTGGTCCTCGAATGGTCCAATAATAAAGGTTAACCTATTAATCTGACCAGAATAAGCGCCATTAGCAAACTTTGCGAGATTCCGACCTGTATTTAGGTATATTTCAACAAAGCCTAATCCATAAAAACATTCATATTTACTTATAACTATTACTACTACACAACATTACACCAGCATAATATACTGATGATTCAATGTCGCATAAACGTGACAAACTTGGGCAACACTGGAACTATGATGCTTTTCATAGACCTAGCTTATGGGAACAAGCTCAATCAGCAGTTTTAGTATCATCATGATAACCCACCAGCAAGAAAAGCATACAGATCACAAAATCAGGAATTATCATCATCATGTCTAGCCACGCAAAAGTAAAGTGACTAATGTTTCACTGCCATATAACCATAAGGAGTGAAAAAAGTATATAAGTGAATATAGACAAATCATTAGTTAGATTTACGAAAGAGAGAGGGGGGCGGGGGGTAAAGACAGAAGGAATACCTTGCTACTATGAGCAAATTTATCAGGATAAATCACAGAAATGACGCAAACTAAACCTCTCCACAACAATATTATGGCCAAGTTAGCATTCGAGCAAGGCGACATCAGCAATACAGCTTCCTTACGGATTTCACTGTATCACGTCATAAGCAAACCAAAACTTGCAGCTAACTTTGCCCTACTAAGAAAAGAAAGTTACGAAGATCATTCTGCTAGACATCTGCAACAAGATCGCCACTGAGCTCGATTCGATGCCATATCGCTAGGGGTTTCTAACCAAGAACTGTGATGCGCACGAGGACCCCATCCTGGCAGACGATTGGGTCCTATACTACCCAATTTGGATGTAAGTGACTTTAATTGTTTCTGCCATGTCAACATCTGCCCACCTTGTTTCTAACGCTAATTTGGTGCTGGATGAGAGAACAGAGCTCTATTGGGCAATCGGAATGAGGGCATACGCAAAACGTGACCGAGCCAACGAAGTTGATGGAGCCTTATTTGTTTTTCTAACGACGAGCTCTTATTGTCAGATCAAAAATACGTCTACGGATGTCAACGTTAGTTATTCGTTGTTGGTAACCAACATGTGATATACTTCTCAAACAACGATGATCGAATGCCTGTAAGCGTCTCAGATCATCAACTCTAAGAGGCCAAGTTTCACTATCCCATAGTAAGACTGCGCGTGAAGATGCATTGTAGACACGACCTTTAAGCCAAAGTGAAATATTCGCGTTTCTCCATAAATGATGAAGGTTCGAGAAAGCTACTCTAGCTTTCGCGATCCGTATTCTCACCTCGTCGGACATATTGCCGACGTTATTGATAGAGCTCCCAAGATATGTAAACCTGTCGACTATGTCAAGATCTCCATTCTGCAGTCGCAACGTTGGAGTGAGTGGTGGGTGATCCTGTAACAGTATCTTACATTTAGAGGGTGCGAATTTCATGCTGAGAGACGGAATAACGTCTGTTAATCTCTTTAAGGTGGTCTGGGCAGCATGCTGATTGTCGAATAATAGTACGATATCGTCCGCATAGTCAAGATCGACTAGTTCATCTCCCGGGAGAACTTCAACTCCAGCGTCCTGAATGTGGCGGAGTGTTGTTCATAATAGAATCGATTACAAAATTAATCAAAAATGGGAAAAATGGAATTATCACGGCAACTGATAATGCCAATACGAGGAATCCTATAAAATGTCATTTGTTTCACAACAGAGACTCATATTTTATACGGCCATAAATTTCCATTGTTATAAGATGTTACGTGATTGACTTGAACAGCCATTTATTGTGCGAGTTGTGATAACATTGCGAGCTTGAGGTAAACATATATGTGACGCAAACTGCCCATGTTTGGAATATGTGCAAGCATAAAAATGTTGCAGTCAAAATTTCCAGTCAGATATAATGTATGCTAGACTAATAGGAGGAAGGAGCTTATTAACATACCGTTGTGTTCTGACTTTGATCTTGGTAGGTCTAAACGCATCAGTGCGTGATTTACGGTGGCTCGGCTGTTATACGAGTATTTAGATTCAACGGAACTGATATTCATCTCGAGCTAGCAATTTCGATTTAAATAATCAAATTCACCGTTGATAGGCTTAGTGTTGCAGTAAAAAAGGTCCAGCCTCGGATGACAGCGAAAATTTAGCCGGGTAGACTAGTTACGTTACTAGCCTATACGCGTTCAATTAGAAGTCTTGTAAAAAACTGTCAAGTTTGATAGCTAGAGAATAATTGAATAATGTCGGATAGACATTATGGAATAAATTAACGGTTGCTACACAGATCTAGGAAAAAACTTAAATATGAAATATCTGTTGGCATTTTCATATTCCAATTAAATAATACAATTAACAGAAAGGTGGTTGCCAAACAAAATTGAATAACGAATTTTCAGAAGATTCACAGCGCTCATCCGGCGGGTATGCAATAAAAAATAATTTACAATCTTCAAAAAACTGACGCTGTAGTGAGAGCACTAAAAATTGAAGACATTTGTAATCACAAATTGAGTATAAAAACGCGTAACCTGTTGGCGTACCCAACAGGAGACCTCGCGTAATGTGAAAGTGGATTCGACTAAATGTGTAACAAATAAGAGCGCACACCATAAAATACTCCACGGCACGCTTCGTATTGCCATTTAATGATAAAATCAGCACTTCTTGCGGATTTAACAACAGAATTCCATTCTACTTAAACCGTCGCAAAACAGCAAATCTCCAGTCAGCCTCACGTGCTTACGCGTTTCTCCCTACCATAAAAGACATCAAAGCTCGACGGCGAACTCCTTAGCCAGGCTTAAAACCAGTGTGCGGCATTAGGTATAAAAATTAAAAAATTCGGCCACCAATGCGCGTCAGTGAGTTCCAGGGACGGTATTTTCTCCATGTTACGTGAATGATTGATGTGTATCTGAAGTTCGTACAACTTAGTGTTATCAACATCAACAAGTTTCAAAAAAAGCAAAACATCAAAACAGTATTTCCTTGTTAAGTCTTTTAGCTATTTTACTCTACCTTCGTTGAAATGGTGCAATGAATTCATTTAACTCTGAAAATGCGTAAATTAAGCGAATCAAGTATATAAATTATTATTATTACGAACAGAACTAGTCTAATTAAAATTAAACGACATTAAAAGAGGACAATCTAGCAATCAAACTCAGGATTTATAACAATCGTTTTGGAATTAAAGGTTAATACATGAAACCATGGGAAACCGCTTTCTGAGGTCAGAAGAACGCACAGTTCATAGCCACCTTTAAGACAAATAATGAACAAAGTGTCTTATTTAGGGCAGACATTATTTCAACAGAAATTCCTCGCAGAAGCGCCCGTATAAGAATGAAGCAGTCAGCCCAATGAGAAAAGCAGACTGCGAGCTGAAGTGAACATAAATTAATTAATGTGTAAATTTGTTTTATTAAATCGATGCTCGTTGTGCGAGCAAAATTCTATATATAATTGAGTAAAAATAAAGCATTTGTGGTACATTTAAAATGTCTTCTGATGGGTTGGAAACGTTGATTCAGGCATTGACTTCTCAAATGAATAATTTAACTGCAGAATTAGGCATAACTAAGGCTCGTCTAGACGATACGCTAATAATAAATACGGAAGACATACAAGTACGTGGACCATCCAACATAGGTGGACAAAACAATGGCGACTGCGCCGAAGAGGAATCCGGAGGAAATATGCCGGCGTTTTCAGCCGAATCGACGAGTTATTTCAGACCGTCATCAGAGTTTAAGCCGATGTTGGCACCACTAGATGTGGAAAGGCCACAGTTGTGGTTCGAAAAATTTGAAGCATCAGTTCGAGCCCAAGAATTTACATTGGAAGCACCTATTGTGCGTGTAGCTGTGCAGGAATTAGTGGACCGGACAGTAGCAGTCCAATTGGAATTGCCGGTTGACCTCACGTATGAAGAATACAAAAGACGCGTGTTGGATCATTTCCGGGCCAGGCCTCATGAAGTGTTCTTAGAATTATACAGCCTGAAACCATTAATGGGTGAGATGCCCATGGATACCATGGCACGTATCAAGCGGTGGTTCTCGAAGCTTACCGAGTCTTTACCCAGCTTGCAACCACATGAGGCCATCATGTTCATGCTGCTGGATCCTACCAGATACGGTGAAATATCCAGCGCCCAGGGAGGCCTTGAAGAGAGACTTCAGGCTCTTCAAAGTTCGGCCATAATGACAAACAAAGTGGCAGCTGCATCTCCACGCATGGGTCCAGTTACGACATCTGACAGGAGCGACATACCGTATTGGAATTCTTCGCGGCATAATAAGCAGTTCCGCGACAGAAGGCAACAGCCAGTGGCCTGGAAGCAAAGTCAGTATATAAGGACTCCAGCTCCGACGAATACGGCGTATAAGCGTCAGCAAAACCCATGTACTGCTCCTCGAGAACGGCCAGTGCAGTGGGGTAACAGGGTGCACAATCTCACAAATAAAGGTGGGAGAGAGCAGGGCACAAATATTAATCCTTTGGTGGCTCCGACGGGTAGATCGAATGAAGACCAGCAGAACAAACAAAAAAGTGGTCCGAACCAGATGGCCTTTGAAGAAAAGGAAGTGTGGGAAACATTGCCAAATGTAAGAATTTTCATTAAAGTTAAATTTTTAGAACTCTTCAACGGACAGCCAGTAATAATGCAATTGGATACTGGAGCTGATGTGTCGGTACTACCATTGACTTGGCCATTGAACAATGTAAAACCTACGAAAGCAAGTTTATGTCAGGCATCGGGCGCATCGATGGTGGCTGTGGGCGAGTGGGACACGAAGTTGTTAATAAATGAAAATGTCTATCATATGTCTTTTGTTGTTTCGAATACGCAAACGCCCTTATTGGGACTTGATTTCATTAGAAAATGGGTTAAGACGATAGACTGTCAAAATAAACGTGTATGCCTATCGCGGCCTGAGGGAATAAGTTCAATAAAGTCTATATGTACCCCTAAGATGCAGGAGGAGACCAGTTGTCTGCCTGGGTGGTGGAAGAATCTTCAAACCCAATATAACATTATATTCCAACTGCCTGATTGTAGCGAGCGTCCAGGGCCGACGGTCGACCAGTTTAAGCTATGGCTAGAACTAAATGACGGTTACGAACCACCAAAAGTATATGGTGCTCCTCCAAAGAAATTAGCAGCAGCGACTCGAGCAACCCAAGAAATGATAGAAGCCGGCGTTCTTGAACCGTCATCATCTGTTTTTCGTGCTCCGATGGTTTATGTTACGAAAAAGGATGGTTCGCTCCGACCGGCGGCTGATTTTAGGCAATTGAACTCAGTAACAAAACCAGACTCGTATCCCATGCCGGCTCTGCGTGATCTGTTCTAACAGCTAGCGGGAGGCAAATGGTTCGCCGTGCTTGATCTTAAACAGGGATTTTGGCAAATAGGCGTGCGGCCCGAAGACCGATGGAAGTTAGCGGTACAAGTACCCCAAGGTCATTTCCAATTCACCCGGGTACCATTTGGCCTTAAAAACGCACCGAAAGTGTTCCAAAGAATGATGGACTCGTTCGTGTCTGACTTAACTTGTACAACAGCTTACGTAGACGATGTTATTATATGGGCCACTACTGAACACGAATTACGTGTGAGGCTGCAGAAGATGTTGGCCAAAGCTGTAGAATGGCGATTACATTTTAATCCAGAAAAGGTACAGATAGGTCAGGAAGTGCGGTTCTTGGGGCACTTAGTCTCAGCGGACGGATGCATGCCATTAGATTCGAATGTACAACCTATCAGGGATTATCCGGTGCCTACTACTAGAAAAAAATTGCGCCGGTTTATTGGTATGGTGAATTTCTATAGACCATACCTCGCAGGTCCGTCGTAAAGACCATCCCCTCCTCAACGTGGTACGACGGTGTCAACCATGTTTCGATGGCCGATCGTACATGGGCTAACGGGGCTATGGCGGTGGTGTCACCAGGGCGTGGTGGATTTCCGACCGGCAATCGGATCTTCTATAAAATACCACGAGCCCGACGACGGCACCATGACGCGGCGTGTGTTCCCCGACCCAAAAGGGACAACAGCCACAGGATTCCATGGACTCCTGGACAGTACCCCGTACTTCCGAATGGCGAATGAGCTCTCAACAGCCACCGGCAACCATGCAACTTACTGCTGCCTTGCAGGACTGCGCTTGATGTGCAAAGCAGGTGCGTCCCGACTAAAAAAGCCGGAGTGGTGAGGGGACACCACTTGTACCCTTAAATTCCCTTAAGAAACTCATGAATGGAACCGGCTTACCCCAAAAGGAGTCAGCTGCAGGTAAAGTATACCTCGTAGGATGGCGTTTACGCAACAGCCCTTATCTCAGTTAACCAGTGCCAAGATACCATTTCTTTGGACGGAGGAGGCTCAACAAGCGTTTGTGCTATGCAAAGCAGAAATTAATAGATGCAACGATTTTGACTTTCCCGGTAGGTAATATGTCAATTGTTACAGACGCGTCAGATATTGGGATAGGAGCGGTTTTACAAGCTGACGGACTGTTGTGTCCACCTATGTTTGATGTTCCACGAACTTGGATGTCGTTTGTATTTATTATTAACGTGTCGTCTAGACGAGCCTTAATTATGCCTAACTCGTCCGTTAAATTCTTCATTTGGGACGCCAGTGCCTGAATCAACGTTTCGACCCCATCAGAAGACATATTTAATTGTGCCATAAATGCTTTATTTTTACACAATTATATATAGAATTTTGCACGCACAACAATAATCTATTTAATAAAACAAATTTACACATTAATTAATATATGTGCCCATCAGCTCAACGTCTGCTTTCTCATTGTGCTGCCTGCTTACTTCTTATCCGGGCGCTTCTGCGAGGAATTTCTGTTGAAATAATGTCTGCCCTAGATAAGACCTTTTGCTCATTATTTGTCTTAAAGGTGGCTATTGCCACATCTTCCCCCTCCCCTCAGGAATCGGCTTTCGCACTCTGCTTAAACGATCCAGTGCCACAGCTCGTGGTCCATCGGGCAGGCTAACACAAACAGTATTGTGCTCGGCGTCCACCCTCTCCACGCGATACGGCCCATCATTGACAGCCTGCAGTGCCATGGGCTCGACCCTCGCTACCATGACATAATCGCCGACCTTTAGGCGAGTGCGTGTCGGTTGCCTTGCATAGCTTTGTCGCTGTGTGGCGCCTACATATTCAGTTAACTGTTTTAGTCGTTCCTGAATATCCGCTATGGTGCAGCGCTCATGGGACCCTTGGATTACAGGTTCACCTGGCAGTCTTATGTGTCCTCCATAGACCATGGTCGTTGGAGCGAACCTGTCGCTGTTGAGACTGTAAAGCGCATGGCCCGCTCAACCAAATGTAATTTGTCTCTCCACGTTCCCGGGCTCTCGTGGCACCAACATCGCAGTACCTCTTTCATCGTCCTATGTGCGCGCTCAGCTGTTGCATTGGTTTGCGGGTGATAAGTGGTTGTGCGGGAATGCTTTATGTCAAGGTCTTTGCACCACTGATTAAATTCTTTCGACTCAAACTGTGCGCCTTGATCGGTGACAATAACTTGTGGGGTACCGAATCGACTGAGCCATCGCTCTTCTAAGCACGTTATAATCTTTTCTGTTGTGATCTTCTTCAGTGGTACAAACTCGACCCATCGGGTAAACTTATCGACCATGGAAAACACATAGGACACGCCACCGCGAGCTACTGGCAGTGGACCTACCAGGTCGATATGCAGAAACTCGTTCCGTGCAGTAGCATTGAAAGCAATCGGAGTGACCTTTTCTCGTTTTTGTGGTTTACAACGTTGGCATGTAGTGCACTGTTGACAATAGCTACGAATTTCTTTGGACATACCAGGCCAATACAATCGTGACTGCAATGTCTCAATGAGCCGCCCAGCGCCGGGATGTCCCAATGTTTCATGCCAAAAGGCCATTAATTCTGTTCTTATAGATTCTGGCACAAACCATTGCACTGTTTGTCCTTCTTTCCGCACCAACAGGCCGTTCTGTAGACTCAACGTTTTATATGGTGCCAACACCACTGTGCCGTTTTTTAACTGATTGACTATTTCCTGACATGTAGCATCTCTTCCCTGTTCTTCAGAGACCTTTATAAGCGGCGAAACCCGAACAGCGGAAATTCTGCTGAGCGCATCGGCCGCCGCATTCTCGATTCCTGCTCTATGATGAATTGATATATCGTACTCTTCTAGTTCTTCAATGGCTCGATGTACCGTTTCTTCTCAATACCTAGTGATCTCCAATGCACTAGCGCTTTGTGGTCGGTAAAGACGTCCACGTGTCCCCCTATGACAAAATATCTAAACTTCCGTAGCGCCCATTGTACGGCAAGTAATTCGTTTTCTGTGACTGTATAGTTCTGTTCCGCCTTAGTGAGTGTGCGACTTATATATTGCGCAGGACGTCCGTCAGCTTGTAACACCGCTCCTATACCAATATCTGACGCGTCTGTAACAATTGACATATTACCTACCGGGAAAGTCAAAATAGTTGCCTCTATTAATTTCTGCTTGCATAGTACAAACGCTTGTTGAGCCTCCTCCGTCCAACGAAATGGTATCTTGGCACTAGTTAACTGAGATAAGGGCTGTTGCGTAACCGCCATCCCTGCGAGGTATGGTCTATAGAAATTCACCATACCATTAAACCGGCGCAATTGTTTTCTAGTAGTAGGCACCGGATAATCCCTGATAGGTTGTACATTCGAATCTAACGGCATGCATCCGTCCGCTGAGACTAAGTGCCCCAAGAACCGCACTTCTTGACCTATCTGTACCTTTTCTGAATTAAAATGTAATCGCCATTCTACAGCTTTGGCCAACATCTTCTGCAGCCTCACACGTAATTCGTGTTCAGTAGTGGCCCATATAATAACATCGTCTACGTAAGCTGTTGTACACGTTAAGTCAGACACGAACGAGTCCATCATTCTTTGGAACACTTTCGGAGCATTTTTAAGGCCAAATGGTACCCGGGTGAATTGGAAATGACCTTGGGGTACTTGTACCGCTAACTTCCATCGGTCTTCGGGCCGCACGCCCATTTGCCAAAATCCCTGTTTAAGATCAAGCACGGCAAACCATTTGCCTCCCGCCAGCTGTAAGAACAGATCACGCAGAGCCGGCATGGGATACGGGTCCGGTTTAGTTACTGAGTTCAATTGCCTAAAATCAGCCGCTGGTCGGAGCGAACCATCCTTTTTCGTAACATAAACCATTGGAGCACGAAAAACAGATGTTGACGGTTCAAGAACGCCGGCTTCTATCATTTCTTGGGTTGCTCGAGTCGCTGCTTCTAATTTCTTGGGAGGGGCACCATATACTTTTGGTGGTTCGTAACCATCATTTAGTTCTAACCATAACTTAAACTGGTCGACCGTCGGCCCTGGACGCTCGCTACAATCAGGCAGTTGGAATATACTGTTATATTGGTTTTGAAGATTCTTCCACCACTCAGGCAGACAACTGGTCTCCTCTTGAATCTTATGGTTACCTATAGACTTTATTGATCTTATTCCTTCCGGCCGCGATAGGTATACCCGTTTATTTTGACAGTCTATCGTCTTAACCCATTTTCTAATGAAATCAAGTCCCAATAAGGGCGTCTGCGTATTCGAAACAACAAAAGACATATGATAGACCTTTTCATTTATTAACAACTTTGTGTCCCACTCGCCCACAGCCACCATCGATGCGCCCGATGCCTGACATAAACTTGCTTTCGTAGGTTTTATATTGTTCAATGGCCAAGTCAATGGTAGTACCGACACATCCGCTCCAGTATCCAATTGCATTATTACTGGCTGTCCGTTGAAGAGTTCTAAAAATTTAACTTTAATGAAAATTCTTACATTTGGCAGTGTTTCCCACACTTCCTTTTCTTCACAAGCCATCTGGTTCGGACCACTTTTTGGTTTGTTCTGCTGGTCTTCCTTCGATCTACCCGTCGGAGCCACCAAAGGATTAATTTTTGTGCCTTGTTCTCTCCCTCCATTATTTGTGAGATTGTTCACCCTGTTACCCCACTGCACTGGTCGTTCTCGAGGGGCAGTACATGGGTTTTGTTGCCGCTTATACGCCGTATTCGTCGGCGCCGGAGTCCTTATATACTGACTTTGCTCCCAAGCCACTGGCTGTTGCCTTCTGTCGCGGAACTGCTTATTATGACGCGAAGAATTCCAATACGGTATGTCGCTCCTCTCAGATGTTGTAACTGTACCCATGCGTGGAGATGCCGCTGCCATCTTATTTGTCATTATGGCCGAGCTTTGAAGAGCCTGAAGTCTCTCTTCAAGGCCTCCTGGGCTGCTGGATATTTCTCCGTATCTAGTAGGATCCAGCAGCATGAACATGATGGCCTCATGTGGTTGCAAGCCTGGTAAAGACTCGGTAAGCTTCGAGAACCACCGCTTGATACGTGCCATGGTATCCATGGGCATCTCACCCTTTAATGGTGTCAGGCTGTATAATTCTGAGAACACTTCTTGAGGCCTGGCCCGGAAATGATCCAACACGCGTCTTTTGTATTCTTCATATGTGAGGTCAACTGGCAATTCCAATTGGACAGCTACTGTCCGGTCCACTAATTCCTGTACAGCTACACGCACAATAGGTGCTTCCAATGTAAATTCTTGGGCTCGCACTGATGCTTCAAATTTTTCGAACCACAACTGTGGCCTTTAGACATCTAGTGGTGCGAACATCGGCTTAAACTCTGATGACGGTCTGACATAACTCGTCGATTCGGCTGAAAACGCTGGCATATTAATTCCTGATTCCTCTTCGCCGTGGTCGCCATTGTTGTGTCCACCTATGTTTGATGTTCCACGAACTTGAATGTCGTTTGTATTTATTATTAACGTGTCGTCTAGACGAGCCTTAATTATGCCTAACTCGTCCGTTAAATTCTTCATTTGAGACGCCAGTGCCTGAATCAACGTTTCGACCCCATCAGAAGACATATTTAATTGTGCCATAAAATGCTTTATTTTCACTCAATTATATAAAGAATTTTGCACGCACAACAATAATCTATTTAATAAAACAAATTTACACATTAATTAATATATGTGTACATCAATAACGTCTGCTTTCATTGTGTTGCCTGCTTCTATCCGGGCGCTTCGCGAGGAATTTCTGTTGAAATAATGTCTGCCCTAGATAAGACCTTTTGCTCATTATTTGTCTTAAAGGTGGCTATTGCCACACGGACGTCCTGTGCAATATATAAGTCGCACACACACTAAGGCAGAACAGAACTATACCGTCACAGAAAAGGAATTACTTGCCGTACAATGGGCGCTGTGGAAGTTTAGATATTTTGTCATCGGGGGACACGTGGACATCTTTACCGACCATAAAGCGCTAGTGCATTGGAGATCACTATGTATTGAGAAGAAACGAGTACATCGAGCCATTGAAGATCTAGAAGAGTACGATATATCAATTCATCATAGAGCAGGAATCGAGAATGCGGTGGCCGATGCGCTCAGCAGAATTTCCGCTGTGCGGGTTTCGCCGCTTATAAAAGTCTCTGAAGAACAGGTAAGAGATGCTACATTTTAGGAAATAGTCAATCAATTAGAAAACGGCACAGTGGTGTCTGCACCTTATAAAACGTTCAGTCTACAGAACGGCCTGTTGGTGCGGAAAGAAGGACAAACTGTGCAATGGTTTGTGCCAGAATCTATAAGAACAGAATTAATGGCCTTTTGGCATGAAACGTTGGGACATCCCGGCGCTGGGCGGCTCATTGAGACATTGCAGTCACGATTTTATTGGCCTGGCATGTCCAAAGAAATTCGTATCTATTGTCAACAGTGCACTACATGCCAACGTTGTAAACCACAAAAACGAGAAGTCACTCCGATTGCTTTCAATGCCACTGCACGGAACGAGTTTCTGCATATCGAACTTGTAGGTCCACTGCCGGTAGCTCGCGGCGGCGTGTCCTGTGTTTTTCATGGTCGATAAGTTTACCCGATGGGTCGAGTTTGTACCACTGAAGAAGATCACAACAGAAAAGATTATAACGTACTTAGAAGAGCGATGGCTCAGTCGATTCGGTGCACCACAAGTTATTGTTACCGATCAAGGCGCATAGTTTGAGTCGAAGGAATTTAATCAGTGGTGCAAAGACCTTGACATAAAGCATTCCCGCACAGCCATTTATCACCCGCAAACCAATGCGACAGCTGAGCGCGCACATAGGACGATGAAAGAGGTACTGCGATGTTGGTGCCATGAGAGCCCGGGAACGTGGAGAGACAAATTACATTTGGTCGAGCGGGCCATGCGCTTTACAGTCTCAACAGCTACAGGATTCGCTCCAACGACCATGGTCTATGGAGGACACATAAGACTGCCAGGTGAACCTGTAATCCAAGGATCCCATGAGCGCAGCATCATAGCGGATATTCAGGAACGACTAAAACAGTTAACTGAATATGTAGGCGCCACACAGCGACAAGGCTATGCAAGGCAACTGACACGCACTCGCCTAAAGGTCGGCGACTATGTCATGGTAGCGAAGGTCGAGCCCATGGCACTGCAGGCTGTCAATGATGGGCCGTATCGCGTGGAGAGGGTGGACTCAGAGCACAATACTGTTTTTGTTAGACTGCCCGATGGACCACGAGCTGTTGCACTGGATCGTTTAAGCAGAGTGCGAAAGCCGATTCCTGAGGGGGGAAGATGTGGCAATAGCCACCTTTAAGACAAATAATGAACAAAGGGTCTTATCTAGGGCAGACATTATTTCAACAGAAATTCCTCGCAGAAGTGCCCGTATAAGAATGAAGCAGTCAGCCCAATGAGAAAAGCAGACTTCGAGCTGAAGTGAACATAAATTAATTAATGTGTAAATTTGTTTTATTAAATCGATGCTCGTTGTGCGAGCAAAATTCTATATATAATTGAGTAAAAATAAAGCATTTGTGGTACATTTAAAATGTCTTCTGATGGGTTGGAAACGTTGATTCAGGCATTGACTTCTCAAATGAATAATTTAACTGCAGAATTAGGCATAATTAAGGCTCGTCTAGACAATACGCTAATAATAAACACTGACGACATACATGTACGGGGACCATCCAACATAGGTGGACAATATGAAGATCGTAACTAATGTTCGCTTAATAACCTAAATGTTTATTACACATTTGTTTGACATTTGCTTTCAAAATAAATTTGAATAAAAGTTGACGTAACGTCATCCAAATTATGGGTACTCTAAAATTAGTACCGTTAAACGGCAATTACTAAATACGAAATATAAAATTTGGAATCGCTTTTCTTTTAGAAGATTACCATTGTTGGTTAAATAATGGACCAAAAACCAATTGGTCATTCACGAAAGAAAACCCTAAGATAAAGGCACCTGTCGGAAAATAGAACAAATTAAATTTTAAAGTTTAAAATGATATTACGACAAAGTTTCTGCAATAGGTCAAATAAAACGCTGAAAAAAAGGCAACTCAAAATCAGTCATAGAATAGAAGACTAGGGGAAAACGATTTATACCAGACAACAAAACTCACTTATCAGCAGCTGTACAGATAGTACCGCAGGTATCCGCCATATCATCCACAAGAATAGCGATTCTGTTAGTGACATCACCAACCAACACCATTCGGTCAACCTCGTTCGCTTTCTTGCGTTCCTTGTGGATGATGGCGAAATTCAACTGCAGCCTATCGGCGATTGAAGTAACTCTAGAATAAATAAAATAGTCATAAAACTGAATTTTTATTGAAAGTACAATTTCGCTAAAGACACGAGTTCTAGAACATCAAGTTAATAAAAGGCTCTAAAAATATCTAATAATTCACATATAAAGAAAGAAAACATGTAACTACTAGATTTACATCCGTAACACTCAGTATGCACAAACATTGGTATAAGCTAAAAACGCCTAAGGAATTACAAATATTTCAAATGCAAGTACTGATATAAATTATTTTAATTTATACGTAGTATTCTATTGGCAAAGCTGCTCTTTCTCAAATTTATATATATATATATATATATATATATATATATATATATATATAATATTTATAATGGTTTATTAGCATCATCACCGGCAGCAATTCAACAACCTATAGTAATTAGTGCTTTGTTGCTCTATGATCCTGAGTCAAATTAAATTAAAATAAGAACGATCGTTTAAAAAAATTGAAAAAGCCAGGCAAAATAGTTTTAAACAAGAAAAAACTTGTTAATGAAAATCAATTTGAGAGAAAGGATCTAATTCAGATGGAGATTCTTATATAGATCACAGAAATTATGCAAATTAAAGTACGACCAACATCATTATGAGCAAATCAGATCTAAGGTATGACATGGACAATATAGCTTCCTTGTGATTTTCACTGTGTGGCTTCATCAAAACCACCGAACCTCACAGTTAATCCTGCACCACTAAGAAAACAAAGTTCAGACGCTTCTAGTATAGATTCGCTACAAAATCACCACTGAAATCGGTTCAATGCAATATCGCGTAAGGTTTCCAATCAAGAACATGGACCGAATCGTTGTATACGAACGGGTCCTATACTATCCAATTTGGTGGTAGTTAACTTTAGTTGTTTCTGATATGTCTGAATCTTTCCGTTTTGCTTCTTAAGCCAATCTGACACTGATTGGGAGAATAATACTCTAATTGGCAACGGAATTGGAGACATACGTACAACTTAACCGAGGCAGTGCTGTTGACAGTCTTTTGTGTTTGTTTAACTAGGAGCACTTATTGGCCGCTTCAAAAGTACGTCAGCGTTGCTTGTTCGTCGTTGGTAACCTATATGCAATACTTCTTAAGCAACTGTGGTCGAATTTATATAGGCTTAAATTCTAAATGTCCGCTAGTGCATAACAAAATCATACGTGCAGACGCATCGTATACATCTAAGGCATAGTGAAATGCACAAGGTTCTCGTTAAGTGGCGATGATAAGAGAAAAGTTACTCTACATTTCGCCATTCTCGTATTAACCTTGTCACTACTACTGTCTGGTTTATATTTTAACCTGTAGACTGCGTCCAAATTGTCACTTTGAAACTAACAATTCTGGGAATCGAATTTCATGCCAAAAGACGAAAGGACGACTCCCTATTTAGGCAAGGTGGCTTCGGAAGCATCTCAGATAGCGAATAGTAAATCAACATAGTCTGCATAGTCGAGATTGACTAATCTACTGCCGAGGATGAAGTCGACGCGTGCACCCTGAACATGTAGAAGAATACAGTTCGTAATGGCATCTTCTGCAAATTAAGCGAAAATAGAGAAAGTGGACATTGTCGAGTGACACCACCGTTTGGAGTAGAGTTGACCGCCTATTCATTGTAGATCCCAAAGCGACAAGAAACGTTTATGCAGATAGCATGTATAACATTTTGTGTGAATGCAGAAAAGTAAATTGCGGTCCAATAAGCGGAACGAACCAAGACGACTATTATGTAACGCGACATACATGTCGCTTTTGAAGATAAGAAACGGGAAGAAAAGTACGCTGCACCAGTTTCTATAATATTCGTAAAATTCTGTATTCAAGCTTTGAGCACGCAGTTTACATCAATTTCTCATTTTTGCAATGGCTTCTTGTAGGCCAATTTATTTTCACGGTCACTCATCGAATGAGCTAACGTGAAGATCTAACTTATGCTTAATATAGAGCAATTTACTTGAATTAGTTTCTATACTTGGCGATCGGACATTGGGTACATTGATTTGATCAACATCTACATTATAGATAGCATTTAAAAGTTATTGTTGAACGGAGAAAAGAAAAGGGCAGACTCGCAAATTAGGGTGTCTGCGGTACCCTGCACTACTCATTAGATAAGGCGACCATTTCTTTTCAGCGCGACGGTCGATACAATAAGGATTAATTATAATTCGTAGTATTAATGGTTATATGCGGACTATAAAAGATTGGGTCGTCCATGTATAGTCAGGATAGTTTTTATTCCAAATTTTCATTCTCTTAGACAGTCTGCCAACGAAGGTTGAAGGATGCTAGCTGTCCGGGCACCAACGACCGGTTTTATTCAGCAGCTGAAACTTACCTCTTCGTGACTAACACGCATGCTCTCATTCCCCCACTACCATTTTAACGCAATGTGTCACTACATGGTTATACCGAGCTCCAGGTTCCACATGAAACGAGATAATGGTTGTATTCTATTAGTTCCGACAATTTTTTATGCCACCATTACCTGGCTGACTTATCAGTGCTCGTTATTTGTCAGGCCGGAAATTTCTAAGGCGACGGGCCAAAAGTATAAAATCAAAAATTCAGTTTATATACTGAACCTTTGTTAAATCTTCACTTGTCTACAACTGAGTAGTATCCAGGAATTATACGGACTGGAATAGAAGTCACGAAAGTTTGGCAACGAGACATATGGCTCCTCCGCTAAGCACATCGTTGCATCGCAAGATACACTAACAAGTTGTGAGATGAAGTAAATACTAGCAAACATGTTTGCACGAGATGCGCGGCTTAATGGATGGCACAATGGATTCGATTCCAGCTCAAAGAAAATGTTGGTTACAACTATTTTTCAAATATATGCATAACCAGAGTGTAGTCGATTGATTTTAATGTACTATCTACGTTTACTTAGAACGATGATAGATACGCTTGTAATGAAACAAGATTTAATATGAAAAGTTAGGACTTCCAATAAAGTTGAAAATACCAGGGAATACTTTTCCAACAGTGCTAGTAATAATTAAAGGATAGTTAGATTAATTAACGGAGGAATTTGAATCAATGAAGCTCCACTGAATTAACATTAACCACGAAGACAAAAATAAGTTGATTACATCCTTCCTGCAATGTCCAATTACTACAGACTGGACAGAGCTGTTTGAGCTATTGATTTTGTGTATTTATGAGCCATTTGAGATATACTCGTAGTGTGTCTTCATTGTTGGTTTCTCATTTCAGGCAGGCTAACAATGAGAGGTTAGAAGAAAAACCTCAATATACATCCGAAATGGGCGACCCAATGAGCACATACAGCCCACTCTTTACTATTAATTTCACAGACATACTGAGGGGAAACATCATGTGTCATTCTAGTTAAATGGCGTATATTTATTTTAATATTAGCGACAATCGACAGGTGACATATTTAACATACTCATAGATTAGGGCAGACTGTCGTACATGATCAATTGGCTGGAGGATCACTGTGCATACTTATGTTAAATACTTGCTGCTAGACTAGCCTAAAGTACCTAATGAATGCCATAGGAATAAACGCATATGCCTTTCTTAACCGCACTAGTCTAAAAGTAAAGCGAATATAGCGAACACACGCCCAGCTCGACATACTGCAGACGAACTGACCTGAATTTCGAAACACGCCCACACTAGAAGTTTGCTCTAATCACACGTAAATTTATGTTTAGCTAAATGGACGTGGGTAAAGAATAGTTATCACACTATCAAATGTAACCGGACATAAGCTAGTATGTTCAGTAATTAAAAAAGACAATCCGTACACAGTAAGCAAAGAATCCAGGTGGACTGAGTGATTTTCTATTACAAGTGCTACCGGGCTAGTAGTTGTAGATTGCGAGATACTATAAATTTGGTCAATAAACGAAGCTTGTTACGGTTTGCGATCATGGGTTGTCGTTTTGAACTATCAGTTTCGCAATGATCCAATTGATACCCATTTGCAAGTACGCATTGAGACCGTCTTCGTTGTGGCTGGGCGATAATTCAACATCGTTCATACTAACCACTGGAAACAAGGTACGATCTAATATGCGTTGACTGGCAACGTTTCGATATGGAATTTCCCATATCATCATCAGGACTCTAATCACACATACAAACAGTACAATGCTTACAATAGCAGATATATTTAAAGCAACAACCCACGATTGAAAATCGTGACATGTTTCATTATGACGCCTGCACTCCGCAATCCATCAAAAAATATTGATCAATAAATGTCGGTCAGTTGGACAGTGCAATAGCCCACACATGCACGTATTAAATCATTAGTAAGCTCAACTTTTCAAACTAAAGTAACCAATACGATTTCAAAGCTAACTCACTATACACAATATGCACCAAACCTGACAAGCGTAACGAAAATATTATTATCAAGATGAAAGAATTTCAACAAAACCGACAATAACGCATCTGAGCACATGCCATCCCAACAAAGTCTTGTACACGAGCTCCGATCGGCATCAGTCATAAGATTCTGTAGTGCTCATCACATCACTAAGTGCAGCATACAACAGTTATAACTTTCCAGTTGGTTAAAAACTAACACGCGCAATACTGCATTAATTGTAGAGCATCTAGTAATAAGTTAATTCATACAAAACCGCAATATTATGCCGTCCCGACAAGCACACGTTAATTGAATAAACATAAAATTTTATTCTGCTTTAGTGTCGACTTTGGAAACCGCTTCTGGTCCTGTTTGAATTTATTTGGCTGCTAGGTACGCCACGGTTAATTCCCAAATAGCATATAAATTGTCGCAATAGCTAAAATAAATCTCAGTTGTGGCATGAAAAGAATGTTCAGTTATTGCCTGAAACACCAAAAAGCAATTAATTAGCTGCATTTACTATAACAAAAGTGAATACAATTTATAGCATAGTAACAGTACAAACGTATCCGAATACTGAGCATACAACTCTTTTGTATCAAGATTACTTTAACTCGTACATCGAAAACCCAATATAAATTGAATACAGGTATTTATGCAGGCAAAGTGGCAAAGCGAACTAAAGTTCACGTGAAAATATATTTTGACAGGTCCTCGTCAAAGCATCAAGCACAACACAGCGTGCTTTAACAGTGAAGCAGAATAACGAGAAAATAGCGAAAAAAACAAACAAACAAATAAGATGAAATAAACGCCAAAGACAGAGCATTTAAAAGTAAGCGATTAACTAATAACGATCGTAGAATGTTTAGTTGAAGCACAAGAAATGATACCTACCGCTTTGCGCCGCCAGCATCTGGACTCACGATACAGCATTCTTGCCACTGTGGTATAGTTGTGGTGATCCACTTGACCACGGCCGGTTCGGCGTACAAATTATCTACTGGTATATCGAAGAAACCTTGTATCTGACTAGCGTGTAAATCCATTGTGATTATGTGATCTGCTCCAGCTACTGACAACATATTCGCCACAAGCTTCGCAGTTATTGGAGCTCGTGACTTGTCCTTTTTTATTTGGCGTTAACAGAGAAGCATGAATGCACAGTTTTAACAATAGGACAACAGCAAATATGCATAAATATGTTGAAAAACTCTATATCCGTCCTTTTTCCCCCACTTTCCTCACAAAAATATATAGTGGGTAAAGGGCGTAATTCCGGCTCTTAATGATGAGTCGCCAGTAAGCACGAAACGAATGTGCACGAAATTATACATTCCGTTCATGCTGTCTTTGGTTTATCCTTCTGGTCACAACTGAACTAATTTGTTACTACGTGTACAATACCTGATACACAATTAATTTTCAAAATGACATAAAAAGAAGGCTCCAGACACCTAGAGGCAATTTTAAAGAAGGAAGAAATGGTATATATTAAGGGGAAAAATTGTTAACGGGTAGCGATTAATGAAGGGGAGCTTCAGGTTCAGAAAAATATTCTCACATAGACATAAATCAGGTAACCGAGACCGCTACACACAATTATTGCCAGGTCAGATTTAGGACAAGGCGACACTGGCAATATGGAATCCTTGTCATTTCACTGCATCGCATCATAAACACGAACAAACCTTCCAATTAACTTCGCTCAACAGAGAAAAGAATGTCAAGCTGATTTTAGTACACACAAGCGGTTTTCAAAGGCAGCTACAGTAGGTGCACAATAAACCACCAGAGGAAGAAATCTATCAGCTAGTAAATATTGTCATTGCATCGTATCATAAACACGAGCAAACCTTCCAATTAACTTCGCTCAACAGAGAAAAGAATGTCAAGCTGATTTTAGTATACACAAACGGTTTTCAAAGGCAGCTACAGTCGGTGCACAATAAACCACCAGAGGAAGAAATCTATCAGCTAGTAAATATTGTCACTGGTAAATAATTTAAAAAAATTAATTATGTCCAATCCAGTTTAGGTATACGTTTACAAACTATTCCTAGCATTGAAAGCCACTCTATCATTTACTATGCTTTTAAAAACATACAATGGCACTTGACGTAAAGACCGAATTTAGTGATCGATGAAATGGCTGCGCGGTACAAGTGCAGTCGCAGCAAGGCTAAAATGTTGAAAATCTCGACAGAGACAGAATTTGATATCACTAGCGATTCAAGGCAGTTATATTCACGGAATAGCATCATAGCGTCACCAAGCACAACATTAGGCTATGGGTCAAAATAACACGTTATGACATTTTCGGAGGCTTTCAGCTTGCGATCGCACCGATGGAACACATTTTGTGCACAACTATTTGATTTGTGCGTACACAACGAACTGTTCGTAACCTCCCGTGTATTCGCAGATAGCAAACAAGTCGGTGCTACCAAGCGTCAATCTGGAAAGCAAAATATGCATTTCCAACAAAAGTAAACAACATGAGAGCAATTGCACGTCCTTGTCTACTGCCATAGCCCATTGCAAAAATGTTCAGAAAAATAGGCAAATAACATTCAAGAAGCCAACGTCAATGGCTAGAACGCAACCTTTAAGAATGGTTCCATACAGCTGATTACGTGCCACATAAAAGATAGTTAAATGAAAACACTTCCTATTTGGCCAAGTCCCATTAGGCTCTCAACTATTTAACCCATTGTAAACAGCTCTTGTCGATTTGTAACAAATTTAAAAGCTAAACATCATACTAAAACATAATTAATTTTGCAATTCGCAATTGATTTATTCGCATCAAGAATTTGTACTCCCATAATGTACATGGTTGAAGGAATGATTAAGCATATGGCCGGAAGGCATCAGTAATTGCGGATGTTGCATCGCTGGCTTAAGACAGTTAAACTGCCTTTTGTGTAAGCTGAGCTCTCGATTACGCAACACCTGATAAAAAAGATCAAAACATATATTGAATTTAGAAACGACCAAAGCCCAGAGATGTGAAGTAAATTCGCCGATAAAACGAAGACTATTGAGGTATTACAATAAAACAGTCATTGTTTGCGCAGGTGGTGGTACCAGTTAGTTATTTTACGTTTGCGAGCAAGAAGAACCTTATTCAAACACTATCGAGGAATCACCACCGGTCGCCTTGTTTACTTTCTGGAACAATGCATGCAATCACAGACAATGAATTATCAACATTATCAACTAGAGCATAACTAATAATATTATTGTTACGACTACAATGTTTCTAGTACAACCTCGTATACGCTGCCTGTCAGAACGAATATATCGTCCCCTCAGTTAGGCCCGAATAAAACAATTAGTGATTTCGGCCAATTTTCCACCCTACTACGCTGAGGCCAAAAGCCATTTCATGTATTCCTCCGGCTGCTGCTGAAACAAATTTCACTTAAGACGCGACCAACTGCAAACCAACAAATAGAAAATGAATACAATGAAGGTAAGCAATACGCATGTTCGGTGCATATAATGTGTCTATATAGATCAGCCATCATTATTTATATTTTAAGGAATGTTCACATATTTCATTGCAGAAAAAACGTACAATACTCCCAACTTCGCTAGGATATCAATTAACTCCTCATATAAAAATAAATTAAATTTTATTTTTGGAAATTTGATGTTATCACAGGCTTCATAAAACAGTATGATTTTTTTTAAACATTGTAATTTTTATAATAGTCTGATTGAGATTTTGAGTTGCGTAGTACGCTTTGTCGCGTGGTTCTGGCTTGAAACACTTTGTTAATAAAGTATTCAAATTTGTAATCAACTATTATTCTTAATTCACGTTTTGGGAAGCATCTCAAATTTGCTTCAGGTCACCACAATTTCATTCTATCACCTGTGGTATTCAGTGTATCGGTGAGCACACTGATTTTTATAATATATATTGCAAGAAATCTTATATTAATACTAAGTCCAGTTTTGAAATTATTGAGGATACAGAGTAATTAGTAGGTGGACTTGAAAAATGTAGTTTAAAATATAGTTCTGAGGAATTTAAGTGTTCCAAAATACCGCATATATGGATTATCTGAGCCTGGCATCTCAGAGGTAGTGACCAAAGGGATTCCACAAAAGGTGGTGGTGAGCGTCCACAACTACAAGTAATTGGATACTAATATAGTGAAATGGCATATTGGCCAACTGTGTCTGGGTAGTTGTCGATGGACAGTACATGAACTTATACTCGGTTATCTTACATGTTTTGTCACGGTAGACACCGTAATGCTCTGTTCTGTGTGATAACTTTCCGCACGCATTTGCAATACATAGACATTTCACCATAAAACGTATCGTTCCAACATTTATCGTAGATGGATTTAGATTAATGACACAGTGAGTGAGCAAGCGGACTACATATGGTCGGTATCGAATTTGCCACATTTCTTCGTTTCCTTTTATGTTTTTCTTAACGTAATTTTGCAGAAATTCTTGAAGTGGAATAGTTATTAGCGTTTAAAGGTGAAAAACTGTACGTACACTATCACGTGCCGTTGTGCTTCAGACTGGCAGCTCTTGCGTTCTATTGTGTAGATTAGTGATGCGAAACCTGGTCCTAGTTGGATGTTTGTGTTGATTGCGCAAGTCGAGTCGCAGAGTATGCTGGCCAGTTTTACTTCAACGGTCGAGAATAAGAGACTACAGTATCTGCAGTTGAATTATCGCCTTCTCAAGAATATCATGTTTATCGCTTTGACTCATTTCACATTCGATCCTTTCTATCTTACTCAAGCATTGATAAGCGTTGGATCAATAATTTTGATAGTTGGCTTCAAAAAAACTCAGCCACAGCATTGGTGATTCTTTATCGGTTACCATATTCTTTTACAACGCCTTCTGGAATTTGTCGAGCTACATGACATCGGACATTTAGAAAAACGACTATTTATAGACCTAAGCGAACATTGGTTGCGCGGGCGGTGATAACAATTACTAAAATCAAGTTTGCGATCTTGATATAAGCACTTGACACCCTATTTACCTACATATGTTAGTAAAAATTAAGAATTGTATAGTGTAGAAAAGGCAATTCATCCAGTAGACCGGTTTCGTCCTTATTGGGAACTCATCACGTACTGGTCAGAATTTTCCGCAGACAGGGCTCGACCCTGGGCACGTCTGCTTCGGAATCTGGTGTTCTAAGTACTGAGCTCGAGCCCTGTCTGCGACAAACTCTGGCCAGTACGTGATGAGTTCTCAATGACGAAACCGGTCTACTGGACGAATTGCCTTTTCTAATCTATAAAATTCTTAGTTTATACTTACATATGTAAGTAATTAATGGATCGAGTGCTTATATCAAGTTCGCAACTTTGATTATATTATTCATTAGTTATTCGGGATCTTCCGTTGATTGTAGCCTACAGACCCGGAGGCGTAACCTACAACAACTACAAGAAAACATGATTCGTTTTTTAAGTCTCGTTTATATTACTTTTCAAATGTGTATTAGGAGTTGCACAAACAGTAACTAGCTAGATCAAATACAACCAAAAGGATAAACTAAAGACAGAATGAACGGAAAGAATGATCTCACGTGCACAATCGTTTTGTGCTCACTGGCGATTCATCGTTTACATTACTTTTGCCAGTTCTTCGTTGTTGTGTAAAAATTAAAGTAATACAACTTTTATTTCTGTTTATTAAATGATTTCAGAATACCGACAAGATTAACATTAAATCAAAATTCATCTTAACAGCGTGTGTAATTTGTGTAACGAAAACTGCTGTTGGCTTATCATCCTTGGATGCGTGCACGCTAACATTACCTTATCCTTCCGAATTATCGCCGATGCAAGCTATTCATCACTGGCCATTCACTGTCACATTTCTGTTTGGTTAGAATTTCAGAGCCTCGCAGCGAGAACTTGTTCCAAGCGTGTATTCTGTTTGGCAGATCGACAAAGTTATTTGGCTTTACTTGAGTTAAGCGAATAAAACAGTGTTTACTTTGTTTTTATAAAGTATTTGAACTTCTAAGTATTTGGTCGTATTATTGAAGATCATGTGTTAGTATATCTAAATTGATAACTCATAAGTGTGTTCGTTTTCAGCCCCACAATTTATAAATCATGACAATATGCATTCAGCATCATTAGCAATTATTACACATTTCATGGAGTTATACCATGGTTTTCGAACAAGTACTGATTTCTTTTGTTAAATATAGAAAAAAATAAACAAATATGACAATAATCGTCTCGGCCAATAGTCTAATCGCCAGAAAAAATTTCTGTGCTCTACGGCACACAATTTAATTTGAAGCGTTTACTTAATCTATTTTAGCTCGAATTATAAAGACGTTTTCAAATGAATCTACATTTAATAATCTATATTTGTACGTTTTTAATTTGCTCTATTAAATGCCTCAACCTATTAGTAAGAACAGTGATCAACAATATTAACTGCAAATAAAATGTTTCATTCAAGAAAAACTTGCCCATTCTAATCATAAGATGCAATTTGATGATAGTTGTAACCTAAAAAGTAAGTTTCCGTTAAATAGCTACAGGCTGTTCCTGTCAGTATAATGCCCAACTTTTATCCACCTTCACAACTTAATTGCATCATCTCTAAAAAAAGAGGTAATCACCTCCGAGATCGTTCCCAATCTCGATAACCGCAAAGTATCTTTCCTCTCATCCTCTGCTTCAAGGGAGATCATTCAAACAGACTTTGCGATGCCATAATCATAGCCAAGAACATATCCACTTGGTTCTACCGGCCCGCACTTATTCAATACGACGTATTGCTGACTTTACATTAGTGTATGATAAACAAGCAAGCGCCTAGTATCGAAAGGCGCATTCGAGCGGCCCAAAATTCTCGTCGGAAGTTCAAATTATTAAGTACAAGCTATTTTATAAATCAATAGATTCGAATACTAACTTAACTGACTCTGGTGACAATAACTTTGCAGATAAGGATCTGAGCTTCCTTTCAGATTGCATCTTCTACTTCGACAGTGGCGATCAATGACGGCGACTCCAGGAATTTACGAATTTCACGTCACACCAGCCATGGTCCAGAACGCATGAAGGATATTAAATACAAACATCAAACAATATGGTATATCCGTTTGCGCGATTGCTTTGCGGGGTTATAAATTTTCTTCTCTGCTTGCTGAATTCTGACAGGTGTCTACTAATTGCAACTTTATCTCAGGAATGGCTAAATTTGACTAGCTCGCCCATTCCAAAAAGCGGAATTTCGCCGAACTCTTCTTCTAAGGACCATCATCCCAGCATTTAAAATTATTTTGGAAAGGCTTTTTTAAAATGAAATACCCTCTCATTAAATCTAAAACTAGTTTCCCTCCTTTAAACAAACAATACGGGGTTATGTGTTATTAATACGGAGTTTTGATTGTGCGTTCCTCATTCTTAGATCTAGCTAGCATTCCAGATCACTCTTCATTTTTTATGTCAAAGGCAATCAACACTGCCTCTTCGGTGGTTGAATGTATGCAATGGCATCTGCGGTCGCGTCTACAAGTTTATCAGTTACTATATATGAAATCGATCAACGTCCGTAAGAATCGGTAATCGTCACTCGAGCTGAGCCTGTCCGTTCTGGCGTTCCGCCGGGTTAAGTACTCGATCCTTTACTTTTCAACATAGCACTTTCACATAGTCAAGTTAAAGATAACCAATTCAATTTATTTAGATATGCCGAGAATATTGCAGTAGATTTTAGCAGCCCTGCCACCCACAAATCTCATGTATCAGCAATCGCTCAGCTAATATATTTACTGCATGCTAAACCTGACGAAATTGACCTCAAACTCAACTCGAATAAAACTAGCTCTATGAAGTTTGGTCCTGGCTCTAACAACCCGTTGACGTTTACGAACGTCTTTTCATCAAACACTTAGGTATCAAACTATTTAAGTCGATGGCCAACTCACTGCAACTAAACCAAGTATCATTTAAGATCTTCAAACAGACTCGCTTAAATGCTTCAAGACAAAACAATACCATTGGTCTTACTCTATGTAAGGCCTACGTCCAGTCTGTCATATTCTATGCCAGTGAATTTTCTTGTCTCCTCACATTGATTTCCTCTGCTCTAAAGCAGATTAACTCGCTTTCTGAAACGTAATTTCCTCCTGGTCATCAATATCGAGAGCGCCATCTTTCAAATTTCCTATTAAAGTTAATCTCCTTTGTTGCAAAAGTATTTGTGAGCATTCCGCTATCGAATTTCTGTCACCCTCACCACTCAATCTAATTCAAATATATCCCCAACAACTCGCTACTCGCGGAGATAAGAACATAACTGCACGATGAGTTTAGGAAAACAGTAAATCTGCAGCTATTTAATAAATTACGCAGAGGAAAATTACTGCAATTTTAGCTTGTTTCCTCGGTATTCGTACTACACATTGTTGTTATTCGGGATACGGCCCTTGCACGAGCCTATGGCGCGGCGCCAACGATGATCAAACATTATTCAGGGTTCTCTCCACGCCATTCACTCAAAATGGCCAATTAAAATATCATTTCGTGTTATAACGGTGCCTTCTTATATTCCAGTTACTTCAACGGATTCTCATTAGATTGCGTAAAAATTATTGTATGCCGCTTCATATGTTCATCGCCTGGATCGTTGCAAAAATGATGCGCGCGTGCTACACCAAACAAAAATGTTGAATTCTGCTAAGAAACGCGATTATTAAAATTTTCAAGAAACCATTCAAGTTGTTTCTATCCAAGTTAAAGCTAACATTTTTGGTACCCACATTGGACTTTGTTATAGCTTGCATGCAGCCTTTTTTAATCATCTTTTGCCAGCCTCAACACTATCATTGCTGATAAACAATTGCTAGTCACCTTTTCAATTTTACGGCCAAATGGCCTTTGTTGTTAAAAAATGTATTTATTCAAAACGAAAATTAATTGCAAATTTAGATACAATCATATCCGCTCATGATAAAAACCATTTTTCTAGCAGCACTAACTTCTTGTGACGTAACGATTAACTAATTTGAATAAAAATTACGAAAGCCTTTAAAATTGCTTGTTAATTTAATTATCTCCACGAAAATCGACCGGCGAATTCGCAATACTGTTGGTCGACAAGGACAATTTTATCACAATTTTCAGAAAAGTAGTTCAACAATTAGTACAGGAAATATCATGCAAATTTTGTCCGTTGGAAAAAGTAAGCTTTAACTTTAGCATTTTAATTATATTGCTTCCAAATAATGAGCCATTTAACTCATCGCTCAGCAACACCGATTGTTAACTTCGACGAAAATTCATCATCAAGTTAGATCATTCTAGACTTTTCTGATTTAGAACTATCATGGGAATGCTAGTTAAAATCCGTCACGCATAATTAAAACATTGTACAAGTACGGAAAAGAGTTTGACGTTGCTGATATACCTTATAAAATCTTTTCAGAAGTTACATTTTATAAACGTTTACAACTAAGATATGTAAAAATAACATTTGAATTTAAAAACATACCTTCTTATCCTGTCGTGCATAAGGGAAACAGGGAATTACAGCAGTCACTCGTGTGGCAGAAGCAATTTTACAGGCATTAATCATAATAAGTAATTCCATCAAGTGATCATTAACCTCTCCACTTCCTGTCTGTATAATGTACACATCCTCTCCGCGAACCGACTCACCAACTTCGACGCTACAAAAGTCATAAGTTGCTACTGCTTACCAAGTTTCCCTGTTACTGAATTTTTTTGAAGTTACTTTTGACAAAGTGATTCCAAGTCTCTCAGCAATGCTAATACCCAATTGCACGTTCGAATTTCCAGCGAACAATTTTATATTAGGCATTCTTGGTTGATCGGTATCACCTTCCAGCTCTACGCAAAACCAAAGCAAACACGCGAGGCGAGATAAATAAAGGCTAATAACAAGCAAAAGTGTAACAATTAAAAAATTAAGAATCATTTAAAAATAAATAAAAGTTATATTTAATACATTTAGATAAAAAAGTTTGAAATGGATGCTAATGAATCTCATTTGAAAAACATTTTACAAACTTATTATTTCGTTACTGTTTAACAACTATCATAACTCGTAAATACAAATATTTGCAAGACACGGATAGGCAAATTTAAAAACTTGTGTAAACGCCACGGCTTCAAGTAAATGCCGTACGACGTTACAAACTCGGTTAAGGTGCTCTGAATAGAGATTTGTTACTGATGGGGGGCCCTTAAGAGGGCCTGGCAAAGCGTTCTCCTGAATTGATCAGAGTGAAGATGTTCTAGAGCCTTGGGTGGACTCTGGTTGAGTTATCACTCCCGTGGTTGAGCTGTAATCACTATGTGGATAACGTCGTGCAGGTTCTGCAATTAATTGGCTCGTCTCGCTGGTTATACCGAAACAAGATGAGTAACGGATGTAGCCAATTTTTGGTGAAACTATCAAATCACCAGCGTAGGTTTTGAGAGCCGACAGAACGCACACGCGTGACGGAAGGCAGCATGCACTTGCAACAACTGACTTGCATGGTAAATTGCCGTGCTTAAATAGCATGCCATGCCTACTTGCACACTATTGATTAAACGGCAAGTTTCGCTTTTTTCTCATTGGTGCAACGTAAATAAAATTTAATTTAATTTACGCAATATGTCGGCCATTAATTTGTGCCGTTACAAAACTTTCCTCTCTGAAGAAAAGGAAAAAAATTCCTCTCTGCGAGGCTGGATAAGAAATGCATGACAGAGTTCGAACCAAGTTAAGCAAAAATATGATGAACCATAAGGGCTGGGCTTAAATATGCTTGTTGGTTGCTTCAACAATGATATGATGCCAGGTAACCACTAGAAATTGCTAAACAAATTGTTAGCTCTAGTGGTCGGTCATAGCACGTGAGGCAAAATAGAGCAGTGTAAGTTTGGGAGCCGCAGCGTGAAGATTTCGAGGTAAATCGCCTCTGAATTTGCCAGGTTTAAGTTAAAACCTAAGCAGGTTGGATCGTTGTCATTGTGTTTGTATACGAACAAAGGAGCTAGAGTGCTCGACGTTGTGGCCATGACTTTTGTAGGGTGGTCTTTGTGCAATTGATAAAGTTGAGATATGCATTGAAAGTGGCCTGTACCATGATATGAAGCTGATCACTACTTAGTGTTGCTACACGAAAGCGTTAGCTCTAAGTAGCTGGTCATACCAAAATAGGCAGTGTAATGTCATGTGTAAGAAATACATTATAATGTAAAAATATATATACATTAAAATCAAAGGTAACTACATAAAAATATGTACACGAACATTGCCTCAGAGATGGCATAATACCAAAGAAATGTTCAAAAATGCTACACAATTGTTAGCTAAGAACAGCTGGTTATGCCACGTGAGACAAATACGAAAAATAACGTAAGGTTAAAAAAATTTTGATAGATAATGTTAATGTTTAAAAAAAATCAATTACGCGTTATACAAAGCAGGATATTGAGATTGTGGGCAGACGGAGCCTGAGACGTGTGTAGAAGGTTGAACGCTCTCAGGTGGTTCGATAAACGGTTTCAACCTGTCTATGCTTACTGATGTCAGTGTAGCGCCTTGCATAATAATGAAGTATTTTGGTTGTCTGAGCAAAATCGGGTAAGGACCACGATACTTTGGTTGTAGTGGTGCAACAGCATTATTGTTGCGAACGAGTACTCTCTTGCAGCTGTGGAGTTGTGGGTGAACGAAGACTGGACGAGGCGTGTGTCTCGGCTGCTGTTCAGACATGTTACCGAAATGAAATCGAAGGCGGGTAGCTTCGTCTTGTGGGTCATCTTGTACCGGTAGTAGACGTGTGAGCAGACTAGGCGGGCATAGATCCATGCCATACAAGAGTTGTGACGCAGACGTTTTAATGGATTCACGAGTACGGGAACGCATGGCAAACAGAACTAAAGGTAGTGCATCGACCCAGTTGCCATTAATGGACGAGGATGCTAAAGCAGCTTTGAGTTCCCTATGCATTCTCTCTACCATACCGTTATCTTGTGGATGGTAGGCAGTCGTCTGGCGTAAGATGCATCCCATGTACCGCAAGGTGGTTTTGAAACGATCAGATGAGAAGCAAGTGCCTCTCTCCGTGATGACCTCATTGGGAACACCATAATTGGATATCCATGCAGAGATAAAACCGTTAGTTACATCGTCTGCAGAAATGGTACCAAGAGGTAATGCCGCAGGCCACCGTGTAAATCTATCGATCATAGTTAGAAGGTGGCTGAAACCTTGAACCTTTGTCAGATGAACTATGTCGATGTGGACGATGGCTAGGCGAGAAGTAGACCGAAAATGTTGCAACCTAGAACGAGTGTGTCGTGTGATCTTGTTTTTCTGACAAATTGCACACTCTGAGACCCATCGTTTAACATTCTGCTTAAGTCTGTGACCCCAGAAACGATCTGTAAGAAGTCGGACAGTCGCTTGGCTTCCTGGGTGAGAAATTGAGTGAATTGAATCGAAAACTATTCTCTGAAGGCTGGTCGGCAGAACTGGCTTGTTGGGCTGCGTACCCGTGAAGTAAACAATTGGTAAGCCTTCCCACAGACGGCATATGAACTTAGTTGGGTGACGGGCTATTGATCTTTGAATGTGAATGTCACCGCGTTGTTCAGTTCGCAGGAGAGTTGGTGTTAGTGCAGGTTCACTGAGTGCCACGGAGTTGACAGTGAATGGTGACGGCGAAGGTGGTTGTAGAGAGACGTCTGGCCTGGACAGGGCATCTGCAATGAAGTTCTGTTTGCCCTTGACGTGAAAGACGTCAAATTGCCATTCGCTTAGACGAGAAAGCTGTCTTTCCACTCTGGCAGGGTACTTGGCGATGGATGAAGTTGCGTTTCAAAGTGCGCTAACTAGTGGTGCATGATCTGTGAAAACAACAAATCTGCTACTGCCAATGATACTGATAAAATGGCGCACTGCGTCGTGGATGGCGAGAAGTTCTCGGCCGAAAGTGTCGTACCTCGTTTCTACTGGTTGGAGAGTACGCGAGTAGAAACTGATGGGCTTCCGAACTCCGTCGATCTCTTGTTCCAACGTGGCTCCAATAGCGAATTCAGAAGCATCTGTCGTGAGTATAAATGGCTTTTCAAAATCTGGGTGTGTTAGCATTGTGGCATTTGCTAACAAGTTGATGGCAAGTCGAAGTAATTCCTCGTCTTCGGATGACCAAGCAATGATGGAATTCTTGCTAAGTCCTTTTTGGTTCCGCAGGTACCTGCACAAAGGATAAAGTTGTTTTGAAAGGCCTGGAAGGAACTTGCGATAATTTTTTAGTACTCCCAGGATTTTCTGCAAATCGCTCAAAGTCCTTGGTGACTTGATATTCTTGATTGAATTCGTCTTTGACGGCAACAGTTGAATACCTTGGGCCGTGATACGATGCCCTAAGAAGTCGACGGATGAAGTTGCAATCTGCGTCTTGTCATAGTTGATCTTGAGTCCGTGGTTGGATAAGCGTGAGAGGACATTTCGTAGATGTTTCGCATGAGATTCTAGATCTGGACTGAATACTATAATGTCATCTAGATATGACATACAATAAGCAGAGTCGTCGCGAAGTATGTTGTCTATGAATCTTTGAAATGTCTGAGTAGCACACTTGAGTCCAAAAGGCATGTAAACATATTCAAAAAGGCCAAATGGAGTGATGACTGCAGTTTTCTCGATATCCTCTGGTGCTACCGGTATGTGATGGTACGCTTGTCTGAGGTCAATCACTGAGAAGAAATTGCTGCCGTTGAGTTTTTCAAGTAATGTGTTGATATTTGGAATGGGATATGCATCAGATTTTGTCACTGAATTTAGCTTACGGTAGTCTCCACAGGCTCTGTACGATCCGTTTGATTTTGAGACTAAGTGCAGTGGTGACGCCCATGAACTTTTCAAGGGTCTGATGATTCCCTCTTCCAAAAGCCTTGAGAATTCTTCTTGTGCAGCTTTCAGCTTAGCAGGAGCCAGTGGTCCTTCTTGAGTGCAATAGGTTGTCCTTCTGTGACGATATGATGCATCGTGTTGGAGACTCGTAGCTCTGACTTGTTAAGATCGAAAAGCGATTTGTATTTTCGAAGAGCTGCTGATATCTCTGCTGAATGATGCACTGGGGTTGGCTGAATGACCTGTAACTCCAAACGCTTGGAGGCAAGTGTCCAAAAGCTTTGTTCAAGTCCGGTGGAGGGGTCGATGATCTTTTGATTGGCAAGATCAACAATGGGCCGAAATTTTAGAAGGAAATCAAGGCCTATTATATTATGTGAGACCTTGGCAATGATGAAGTTGTGGGAAAATTCACGTCGTAGACCTATGTTGAGTGTGCAGTATTTTGCAGCCATAAGTTGGTATGGGCTCGCCTGTAGCTGTTGCGAGAAGAACGCCTAGCGACATCTCAGCCATTGAATCACCTTTGAGAACTGAGACTGCCGCACCTGTATCTACGATGAACTCTTCGCCAGTTTTGAAATCAAGAAGGTGCAGAAGTTCGTTGGGCTGTTTGGCCGGGTCATGCAAACAAGTAGGCTGGTGATTACGACCGGCGTTGTCCGTTTGGTTCTCTATGTGAAAAATTCGGCGTGGACGAAAAGAGTCGACAGGGATGTCGGATTGTAGTTGGCTTCTTCCCAGTTCCTTGGAGCATATTTATTAAAGGATTGCGGAGATATCGATCGCAGCCTACCATTATAATTTGACTTGGAAACGAATTTTGGTCGAGCATTCACTTGATTTAGTTCGGATTTGGTAATGGCCAATCATTCTAGAACTTTAGCCATGTTCGCTACTGTCCTCTCTAAAGAGGAGAGTCTATCACCTTGCGGGGGTAAAGAAAAGGATGGTGGATTCACTTTGAGTTGAAACTTCATATTACATACATCTCTCGTTAGTCATCAAATTTTGAGCGTATCTAGCAAAGAGTTTAAATATTTATGATTGTTAATAAAAACAACCTTAGCCTCATGGTCAGAAATGTTGGTTTTATACCAACGTTTCCGTAATTCCCTCAATATTTCGATGGGGTCAAGATTTGGCATATCTAAATGCGCATATTTGTTTATTATCTGCTCAGTTTCCGCGGGTCCAAGCAAGGATGCTATCTCGTTTTGTAGGCCCAAAATGGGATTAGGTAGCTTCCTAATGGCCTTAAGCTTAGGATAGATCCGTCGCTGCAATTCAGAAGGTGGTTTAGCAAAAACCTTCGACAGTTTTTGATGACTGTCATAATCAGGAAACGGGGAGAAAGCGGAGTCTACGCGCATAAAGAATAGCTCACTATCTCCATCCCAAACAGGAACATCAATATCTAAAATTGGACCCGACATTTTAACAATCTTACGGGATCTTAAAAACATAAATTTATAAGCAATATGAAAATATATAAATTTACTTTAACGAAACGCTTACCCACAAACAGCTTCCACAGTTGAATGAGCGCAGAACAAAACACGTCACTGCTTCCAAAAAATTGAAATTATCCGCAATTGAGCCTGTCGAGTACGTACGGTACCGTTTTGTACGTAGAAAAGTTGAACAGAGGCCCTGTTGACCTTTGATGCCAATGTATTATTATGATTATATCCCCCCATAAAAATTCAACACAAATCCACGAATAGATATACCCAACAAAATTCCCAGAAGACCACGATCACGGTAGAGAAATTGCAAATGTTAATCGATTTTTATATCCCAAATAAATGAAAAAGGAAGTCAATTTTATTTATACCAAAAAAATCAGAACAATAATCAATATCCTGGCGCGGTCGCCAATTTTGTAAACGCCCCGGCTTCAAGTAAATGCCGTACGACGTTACAAACTCGGTTAAGGTGCTCTGAATAGAGATTTGTTACTGATAGGGGGCCCTTAAGAGGGCCTGGTAATGCGTTCTCCTGAATTATTCAGAGTGTGAAGATGTCCTAGAGCCTTGGGTGGACTCTGGTTGAGTTGTCGCTCCCGTGGTTGAGCTGTAATCACGATGTGGATAACGTCGTTCAGGTTCTGCAATTAATTGGCTCGTCTCGCTGGTTATACCGCAACAAGATGAGTCACGGGTGTAGCCAATTGTTGGTGAAACTATCAAATCACCAGCGTAGGTATTGACAGCCGACAGAACGCACACGCGTGACGGAAGGCAACATGCAAATTACAACAACCTGGTGCATGGTAGAATTGCCGTGCTTAAATAGCATGCCATACCTTTGCACACTATTGGTTAAAACAGCAGTTCTTTTTTCTCTTTGGTGCAACGTAAATAAAATTTAATTTAATTTACGCAATATGTCGGCCATTAATTTGTCGTGCAGATTCGAATTTCAATGGCTTTGTCTCTCCCTTTCAAGTCAGTCAATTTATTACGTTGCATAACAAACGCCGTTTAACAACTCGTCTCCTGAAATAAATATCATCACAACAACGCATGCTATTTAAGCCACGACAATCTCATCTAAGTCGATATCACCGTGCATTCTGCTGCGTTGCGTGTGCGACTCTCAACTCTCTAACTAGTGATACAAAGTGTCGTGACTCATCTTGTTGCAATTCGGACAGAGTGCCAGAACCTCTCCACATCGCGTTGTTGACTCAATAACAGAAGATGTATTATTCAGCCCGAGGCTCTGATCTTCATAAAGGAACTGACGGAGCCTGTTTAAGGCCCTATCACAACAAATATATACATATTCGGGGCACCTTAGCTCACAGTTTAACGTCATCTGAGGCCGTTATTATGGGATGTTATTATTCTAAATTTTTTTGGTATAAATAAATTGACACTTTTTCATTGTTTTTGGGATAAAAAGATTAACATTTGCGTTTTCACTGCTGAAGTTGTGATCTTCTAAAATTTCGTTTGAGTATGTTCCTGGATTTGTGTTGAGTTATATATTAATAATACGGTATCAAAGTAACAGCGAGCGCATATTCACGCCGCAAGCGGCACCGACGGGCTCAGTACAGGCTTTGGAAACACTGTGACATTCTTTTTTGTTCTGCATCATTCTTTGTGGAGCTTGTAGTGGTCAGCGTTTTAGAAATATATTTATATATTTTCTGTGTTAATATTAGATCCCGTGAATTAGATAATAGAGTGACATATATTGATGTTCCCTGTTTG
Organism: Eudiplozoon nipponicum; assembly: GCA_029291075.1. NCBI lineage: Eukaryota > Metazoa > Platyhelminthes > Monogenea > Mazocraeidea > Diplozoidae > Eudiplozoon > Eudiplozoon nipponicum. The sequence continues at coordinate 29,357 of JAQBSW010001926.1, read as the reverse complement.
GAATAGATAGTGAACTCTTACATTATGCCCGTTTCCACACAATTAGCAGACATCAAGCTGTCGAGCTGCTAAACTACTTCTGGTGCAACAGATTATCCTAAAGCTTAGACGTGGGCTTATAATCAGCCCCCAGCCTAAAGCTGAAGTATAAACCAGCGGGCACGGGGGGAGCGGATAATGACAAATGTAAAATAGCAGAAATTACGGAAATGTTGGTGAGCCGACCATGGCTAAGGTTGTTCCATAAACAGGCATTTTCCATATTGTCTGGTAAGGGGGTTTTGAATTAGTAGTCAAAATATTAATACCTTTAACTGCCCCCGCGGGATGTCTTTATGCAGGGGACAGTGGCGAACGTAAAGTTGGAAAGTTGACCATTACCAAATCGAGCGGGAGTAATGCTCGACCCAAATTCGTTCATAAGCGCCAACGTTGGGCGGCGATTGAGATCTCCACCGTCAGCCCTAGAGAACTGGTGTTATAACCACCAGAAGTTTATTCCTTCCAAGTCTGTCTTTGTCGTTTGAAGAATTTCCGAATGTATTGCCAATTTCCACAGCGGCGGAAGGACAACAGACCCGCAGGCACAAAGGGTTATCAGTATCAGAAGCATCTGGCGCAAGAGGAAGTAGAAGACCGTACTTTCTGCCTCGTAGCAGCATAAACGGCGCCCTGGGAAGAAGCCAACTACAATCCGACATCCTGTGGCTCTTTCGTCCATGAATTTTTTCCGCATACCACTAGAGACCAAACGGACAACGCCGGTCGCAATCGCAAAGCCTACTTGTTGCATGACTGACAAACAATGGCTCTGCATGTGTTCAAAACTAACGAAGAATATCTTGAACTGTTCCATGAAGTCTCAGTTCTCAAGAGTGATTCAATGGCCGAGATGTCGCTAGGCTACTGTTCCGCACTCGAATATAGGTCTACGACGTGTTCTAACCATCATTGCCAAAGGTCTCACATAATATAATAGGCCTTGATTATTCCCACAGAAATTTGACTCAGTGTTGATGATCTTACCAATCCAAAGATCATCGACCCCCACCGGACTTAGAAGTAAAGATTTTGGACCTTACCTGCCATATGACGTTTTGAATTACAGAATCATTCAGCCAACCAAGTGAATCATTCAGCAGACTATATCGACAGGTCTTCCAAAAATACAAATCGCTTTTCGATCTTAACAAGTCAGAGCTACAGTCTCAACACATTCATCATCTCGTGCACAGAAAGGACAGCCTGCTTACTTGTCAAGAAGCCACCACTGGCTCCTGCTAAGCTGAAAGCTTGAAAATGGAAGAGTCATCATCGTGCATGAGCATACCTCTCCGTCAAATAGCGGTAAGAATTGAGGACAATTCGGTATTCTTCTTGCGAAAAAGCTCAACAGCCTTTTGAGTGATAATAACATTTTCGCTTTATCCGATAACGAAAACTACAGTCATCACTACTCCATTGTGCCTGTCTTTACTGCCTTTTGAGACTCAGAGTTCATGGACAACATGACTCTACTTATTTGTAGACGATGTCTCCATATCTCTGATATGAAAATATAATTTAATTGAATCAAAATTCTCTAAAATGAGAAGCTCTCTCAAATGTCATCACGTTTATCCAACCACGGATCATGAAAACCAAAACTGCAATTGTCCAACAGACTTCTTCTAGACATCCGTAATTATTCTTGGTGTCGTCAGATTGATTTAATCAAAATATAAAGTCACCCAAGGTTCTTGAGCAAATTGCAAATCGCAAAAATTACTAAATTAATATCGCAAGTTCCGAACCTTTCGGATAAACGTTATCCTTGTGTGCAGGCACTATGTTTGGCATCCAGTGGGAATTACTTAGACTTGCCATCCAACTCTGGCCGTGCCACAGTGCCCAGATTTTGAAAAGCCATTTCTACTCACGACAGATGCTTCTGAATTCGCTATTGGAGCCACGTTGGAACAAGAGATCGACGGAGTTCGGAAGCCTATCAGTTTCTACTCGCGTACTCTCCAACCAGTAGAAACGAGGTACGACACTTTCGGCCGAGAACTTCTCGCCATCCACGACGCAGTGCGCCATTTTATCAGCATCATTGGCAGTAGCAGATTTGTTGTTTCCACAGATCATGCACCACTAGTTAGCGCACTTCGAAACGCAACTTCATCTATCGCCAAGTATCCTGCCAGAGTAAAAAGACAGCTTTCTCGTCTAAGCGAATGGCAATTTAACGTCTTTCACGTCAAGGGCAAACAGAACTTCATCGCAGATGCCCTGTCCAGGCTAGAAGTCTCTCTACAACCACCTTCGCCGTCACCATTCACTGTCAACTCCGTGGCACTCAGTGAACCTGCACTAACGCCAACTCTCCTGCGAACTGAACAACGCGATGACATTCACATTCAAAGATCAATATCCCGTCACCCAACCAAGTTCATATGCCGTCTTTGGGAAGGCTTACCAATTGTTTACTTCACGGGTACGCAGCCCAACAAGCCAGTTCTGCCGACCAGACTTCAGAGAAAAGTCTTCGATTCAATTCACTCAATTTCTCACCCAGGAAGCCAAACGACTGTCCGACTTCTTACAGATCGTTTCTGGGGTCACAGACTTAGGCAGAATGTTAAACGATGTGTCTCAGAGTGTGCAATTTGTCAGAAGAGCAAGATCACACGACACACTCGTTCTAAGTTGCAACATTTTCGATCTACTTCTCGCCTAGCCATCGTCCACATCAACATTGTTCATCTGGCAAAGGTTCAAGGTTTCAGCTACCTTCTAACAATGATCGATAGATTTACACGGTGGCCTGCGGCATTACCTCTTGTCACCATTTCTGCAGACGAAGTAACTAACGGTTTTATCTCTGCATGGATATCCAATTATGGTGTTCCCAATGAGGTCATCACGGACAGAGGCACTTGCTTCTCATCTGATCATTTCAAAACCACCTTGCGGTACATGGGATGCATCTTACGCCAAACGACTGCTTACCATCCCCAAGCTAATGGCATGGTAGTGAGAATGCATAGGGAACTCAAAGCAGCTTTAGCATCCTCGTCCATTAATGGCAACTGGGTCGATACACTACCTTTAGTTCGTTCGATGCATTTGCGTCGCAACTCTTGTAATGGATTGCCGATCTACCAGAAGGATAGTACAACACCTAAACTTCGACAAACATTACAAACAGACCGGGGGCAGCACGCCTCGTCAATCGTTGCCCACATCTCCCTGGCGAGAAAGTGCGTTCACAACGACAATGTTGCACTCTTGTCAAGTATCGCAGTCCTACCCGATTTTGCTCGAACAACTCAAAAATATTCGTGTTATGCGCTACACCGACATCATTAACGTGAACGATAAAAATATTTATCAAAATACTGAGAGCGTTCAACCTTCTACACACGTCTCAGGCTCCGTCTGCCACCTCTCAATGTCCTGCTTTGTACTCTTCTGCTTTTAAACGTGAAATTTTAACCTTACGTTATTTTCGTCGCCTCACGTGGCCAACTGTTCATAGCTAACAATTGTGTAACTTGAACAGTTCTTGTGTGCCATGTTCGTCTTACATGACACATATTAACACATTATAATGTATTTCTCACATGACATCACACTGCCTATTTTATTTATGACCATTGCGACTAACACTCGTGTAGCAACACTTGAGTAGTGTCCGTAATAATATCTCAACACGAGACCGCCCTACAAAATATGGCCCATTTTTGTTCGTATACAAAACACATTGACAGCGATCCAGCCTTAGACAACCTGGCAGAATGAGATCTACCTCGAAATCTTTTGCGGCTTCCCAAACGCTGCTCTAATTTTTGCCTCGTGTGTATTTGGCCACTAGGGTAACAATGTAGCAATTCCTAGTGGTTATCTGGCATCATATCATTGTTGAAGCAACCAACAAGCATATTTAAGCCCAGCATTTATGGCACATCATATTTTTGCTTAACTCTGTTCAAACACCGTCATACATTTCTTATCTAGCCTCGCAGAGAGGAATACTTTTTTTCCTTTTTTTCAGAGAGGAAAGTGTTGTAACGACACAAATTAATTGCCGACATATTGCGTAAATTAAATTAAATTTTGTTTACGTTGCACCAATGAGAAAAAACGAAACTTTCCATTTAACCAATAGTGTGCAAGTAGACATATATCACTACGGCATGGTGTTTAAGCACGGCAATTTACCATGCAAGTCAGCTGTCGCATTTGCAAAGTCAGTGGTCGCATTTGCATTCTGCTTTGCGTTACGCGTATGCGTTCTGTCGGCTGTCAATACCTACGCTGGTGATTTGATTGTTTCACCAACAATTGGCTACATCCGTGACTCATCTTGTTGCGGTACAACCAGCGAGACCTGAACAAAGTTTTTTCACATCGTGATTACAACTCGACAACAGAATGAAAAACAGCCAGGGTCCACCCAAGGCTCTAGGACATCTTCACACTCTGAATAATTCAGGAGAACGCACGACTAGGCCCTGTTAAGGGCCCCCTATCATAACAATATCTATATTCAGGGCACCTTAACCGAGTTTGTAATGTCGTACGGCATTTACTTGAAGCCGGGGCGTTTACACTTGTTTAAACGCCACAGCTTCAAGTAAATGCCGTACGACGTTACAAAGTTAGTTATAGTGCCATAAGTACCAAGTTAGCACTGTTAAGAGGTCCTTTAACAAGACCGGTGTAGAGGCTCCTAACTGTGGAGGCTCCTAACCTATTCGTGTCTGAGAACCCCATAGATGCCAGATCGCTTGTAGTCCTAAAATTTACAGTAGAATCTGACATGCTTATATTTCCATTTGCATCTGCTAAATTCAAATCCGCAATATCCTGTACTAACATACTTGTGTCCTCAAATTTAATATCAGCCTCCATGTCTGGAAAGTTTAATTATTAAATCGACACCTAATGTTAAGCAATCGGAATGCAAAAGTTGTCTCGCTCAAACTCCCAAACAAATAATCTGGAAGGAGATATACGTGAACAACAGAATAATCAAATCACCTGTTCCAGAACGTCCCTTCTATGTGTGCTTCAATAACAGAATGTAAGCCAGTTATAGCAGAAATATATTGTTAATATGTATCCTTTTTTAATAGAGAAAAAATGTGAAAATTGCAGCAAACCAAAAGATGATACAACCCGTCGAGGTGCGTGACACTCGAAACTGAAAATGGCACACAATTCAAAGTCAAGTATTTAAACAAAGAATGTTCTGGAAAATAAAAGAAAAAAGTCTTTTTAAATAAAATTCGTTACAATCAGCTATGGTGGTTTAAATTTATCAGTTAATGTTACTTTACATTTGGCGGAGGATTTATCTTCCTCCACATACACCACCTTCTCAAAAAAACGGCTAGTAATAGACGTAATCCAGATTCTACGGCTGACATGGCACTCTTCCAGAACGAGTTGTGCATAATGGCGCCCCTGAAGTCGTCATCTCGCCGGGTACAGTTTCACTGGTTCTTCCATATCTGATATTGCCAAATAGTTTTCATGCTGTGAACTGGTAGAATAAGATTTTACTATATTAGACAACGCGTATTCTGAGTTCTGCATTTCATTATGTGCCTGTATGGTGGGATTGCACACATCAGATTCGCCCATGGAACGGTCATTCGACGCATCTTTTAATTCGGTCACACCGTCAATCCAGATAAACTGGGGAATACATCGATCCAACGTAACACAATCCTCAATGCCATTTATTTCTATGATGACATTCTTATCAGTCATCCTCTTGACCTTGTATGGTCCTTTATAAAATGGTGTTAGGCAGTTCTTCCTATTTTCATTATTTATATACACATGCGAAGCCGATTTTAGATCAGAGGACACATAGCATTTGGTTTTTACTTTGCTATTCTTGGTCGGAGCTAAACGAAACATCTTATCTCTAAGTGATCCTAAAAACCAATCAACATAACTAGAAGCCCAATCAAGACTACTTTTAGTATCCATTAGAAGATCTCCAGGCAAACTTTATGGTTCTCCTTAAACCAGTTTTGCTATCGAAGTACATAATTGTGCCCTATATCTCTTGCGCATGGCGAGTAGTACTATAGGAAGATCGTGTATCCAGCTTGTTCTACTAGTACACCTTAATGCAGCTTTCAGTTCACGATGTAGCCTTTCTACCATCCCATTTGCTCATGGGTTGTACGCGCTAGTATGTATTATAGTGGTTCCTATGATGTTGAGGGATCTTACGAAAAGCTCTGACATAAATTGACTACCGCGATCACTAGTGACCTTTTCCGGAACACCATAACGCGATATCCAATTATGTAGAAACGCAAACAAGACTTCTTGCGCTGTCATGTCTTTTAAAATCGCCACTTCGAATTGACGACTAAATCTGTCTACCATAGTCAGCAAGTATTTGTTACCATTAACCTCAGGCATCTCGGCAATGTCTATGTGTATGTGTTTGAACCGTCCAATTGGTATCCCAATATTTTTTATCTCGGTTCTGGTATGTTGTCCACACCTTACACGTTTGACACTTGGCACAGGCTCTTACCCATACCCGTATGTCTTTAGATATGTGCGGCCATACGTATCTGTCGTTGATCAATCGAATGGTGGCTTTAATGGATGGATGACCCATGTCGTGTAACACTTGGATAATCTTGGCCCGTAACTCCAACGGCACATATGGTCGTGGTTGACTTCTAGACGTTTCGCATAACAACCACTTGCCACTTATGAGCTTACGAACATATCCTGGCCTTTTGGACAATACTAATGTGAAGGGATCCGATCCTTGCGCTTCCTCGATTTGACTAACAAAATCGTGCATTGAATACATCTAAACTTCTTCAATGGACCTTGAAATATCAGCTCGACATCAGCTTCATCCGGTCGGCTAAGTGCATCGGCTACCACATTCTCTTTACCAGTTTACTCCACGAGAGTAATTAAGCCTAGCTGTTTTACCAAGTATGCTGATCAGTGGCTTATGATCGGTCAATAACTTAAACTTATGCTCCGTCTAAGTAATGCTCGAAGTGTAGCACTGCGGCATACACTGCTAGAAGCTCTTTGCCAAACGTATCATAACGTTTTTCTCGATCATTAAGCTTACGGCTATAAAACTCAATCGGTTTTACTATGTCCTGATCACTTTGCTGTAGCACTGTCCCTAATACAACATCTGAGGCATCTGTGATTAGTTCGAAAGGTTTTTCCCAATCTACAGGTGCTAATGTTGTTACGTCACATATCCTTGGCCTTTTGGAAATTTTCTCGGTCTTCTTGACTCAAGTTTATAGGCCAAGACTTCTTGATCATGCTCTTTTCACGACTGAGATGGCGTGTTAACGATCCTAGAGTTCCGGCTAGACCTGGAATGAATCGACGATAATAGCTGATCATACCCAAGCACCATCGCAACTGGCGTACGGTTCGGGGCTCCGTTACGTCCTTTATAGCTTAGATCTTATCTTCCAAAGGTTTAATTCCGTCTTTGGAAAGTATATGACCAAGGTATTTAACTGAAGATCAACCGATATTACTCTTATTAGGTTTGACCACTAATCGATATTGTTCAAGCCTGGTCAAAACCGTTTCCAAATGCGTACGATGTTCATCTCGTGAGCGACTAAAAATTATTATGTCGTCTATATATACCCTTGAAAATGGACAATACTGAAGGATTTCTTCAGCCAAACGCTAGAATGTCTGATTGGCATTCTTCAAACAAAAAGGCATTTGAAGAAATTCATGCGATTCCCCTCCTGGAAATCTGACTGCGGTGAGTGGTATCGAACGTTCCTCCATTGGTATCTGATAGTACGCTTTCTGGCGATCTAAAGTTGAATAAACCTCATATTCCATTATATCTCGGAGTAAAGTACTCTGGTTAGGGAGAGGATAAGAATCACCCTTCGTCATTGAGTTTAATAGACGATAATTCCCACAAACCCTCCATTGACCCGGTTCAGGTTTGGGAACTACCACTATTGGGGAAACAAAATTGGAATTTGACCTTCTACAAATCCCCTCTTCGCGCAATTGGTGAAATTCGGACAAAGCAACTTGTTGCTTGTGTTGTGCCAATGGTTGAGCCTTTAGAGAACAAGGCAACGGAGCCACCAATTCTATTAGGTGTTCTACTCCTGTATTCAATTTACTTACTTTTACTTTACTGCGGCTGACTCCTTTTGAAGAAATAGCCGGCTCCATAGAAATCCCGGATTATACCTCTCCATGCCGGGTGGTTGGCAGCCATTTCGGAACATCGAACATTCCAACACCCGAAATAAATAGGTGTTTTCGCGCTGATACAGAGCGCGTCGCTTGCCGGGGACGCTGTAGCATGAACGGTATTTGTGACATTTCATGGAGTTTCTTGGGAATTTGGTACAAGTGGTGTCCCCTCACCACTCGGCTTTTTGATCGAGGACGCACTAGCCTTTGCACATCCAAGCGCAGTCTGCAAGGCAGCAGTAAGTTGCATGGTTGCCGGTGGCTGCTGAGAGCTCATTCGCCATGCGGAAGTACGGGGTACTGTCCAGGAGTCCATGTAATCCTGTGGCTGTTGAACCCTTTTGTGGCGGGGAACGCACGCCGAGTCATGGTGCTGTCTTCGGGCTCATGTGGTATTTTATAGGAGATCCGATTGCCGGTCAGAAATCCACCACGCCCTGGTGACACCACCGCCATAGCCCGTTTGCCCATGTACTCAATCCTATCCTTTTGGCACTGAAAGGTTGAAACACTGCTAGGTGCTTCTCGATTATATCGGCAAAGTCATGTGCAACAGATGGACTAGGTAAAAGAACTGTTCTAACTGCCGATATGTTAGACTCAATAGGTGTTGATAACCCTTTCGCCTCCTGCGATAGTCCAAGCTTTGTGGTCTAATGTCAGTTTGAAATGTGTCAAGAAATCCATGCCAATGATATGGTCCTTGACATCGGTTACTAGAAAATTCCATCTAAAGGAAGATTTCTGGTCTAACGTTACTGACATTTCTTTTATCCCTTTGACTACAATCGGACTACCGTTAGCGGCCCATAGTTTATAATCAAATGTGGGACAATCTGCTTCCACCATACCTGACCTAACTATGCTTACCTCAGCACCCGTATCGATAAGAAATTATAATCGAGATAATTCATCTTTAATAATGAACTTGTTGCTGGATAATCTGGTAATGTTTTCCAGGTCTCCGCTTAGTGAGAATCGGACTCTCTTTCGTTCTGTATCTGTGCTAACTGGTCCTGTCCCATTTCTATCCTTTGCCTTAAGTATGACTTTTAAAGGCATATCTGGGAGCCTTTGCAATGGAACGGCTCCTACTAGCGGGGGTTTTATGCTTTTCCCGGTGATGGATTTCTCTCTACCAGTTTAGTGCTTCCTTTCCTTCTGGGTCCACCTAATCGCGGGTATATACAATTTTCACCTTGGCACTTCGCACTTTGTCCGTACTCTCAATGTGCCTTACACCATCCGCGTGGCCCTTCGAAGCGTTGACGCTAGTGACTCCCTCGACGTCTAGTATACCTATCCTAACTCTGAAGTTGCGCAATGTCACTACGTAAACTAGCAACTTCTCTACATAAGAAACGCAAGGTATCTTGTTTAGTCAGGTTGTTTTCGGCATCTGCCCTGACTGGCTGCATCGTGACAGAATCTGCTATTACAGAATTTACTTGTGGTTCCTGCTGTTTATAAACCCCGTCTAACCCTCTGAATTTTGTTGGTCAATCAATGCTCATAGTGTCAAATACTTTCAATGTGGTTCTTAGCCTAATTGGTAGCTCAGCTGTGAAAATGGAGTTGACTACATCTCTAGATATATTCAACCTGGAAGCTTTTGTGCAAAGGCGTTCATAAAATTCGGACGGTAGTTGACGCCCCATTTTTCTAAGCGTAATAATTCGCACATTTGCGCTGATCTTCCAGGCTGATATCTCTGTTCAATTTTAGCAATTAGTAACTCAAATGCATTGTACAGTTTTTCTTCCACAGTTCTGTCTCTGAAATTTTCCAAAGCATTTCGGAACTTTTCAGGCAATGCCATCCATGCTGCAACAAATTTCTCTATGGGATTTTCAATATTATAAGCAATAAATATCATTTTGGCATCTCCGACCCAACTTGAATGGTTTTCAGATTTGTACTGCGGTAGACTTAAAATTCTTGGACTGGCGCGGTCGCGAAATTTTGTAGAGGCTCCTACCCTATTCGTGTCTGAGAACCCCATAGATACCAGATCGCTTGTAGTTCTAAAATTTACAGTAGAATCTGATATGCTTATATTTCCATTCGCATCTGCTAAATTCAAATCTGCAATATCGTGCACTAACTTGTTAGCGTCCTCAAATTTAATATCAACATCCATATCTGTGAAGTTTAATTATTAAATCGACACTTAATGTTAGGCAAATCAGAATGTGAAACCTGTCTCGCGCGAAACACCCAAACAAATAATCTGGAAGGCGATATACCTGAACAACAGAATTATTAAATTACCTGTTCCAGAACGCCCTTTCTATGTGTGCTTCAGTAAAAAATACAAGACAGTTTAAGCAGATATATATTGTGTATGTTGATCAGTTTTTAATGAAGAAAAATGTGATAATTGCAGCAGACCAAAAGAAGATACAACCAGTCGAGGACCGTGATACTCGAAAACTGAAAAGGGCGCACAATTCCAAGTCAAGTATTTAAACAAAGAAAGTTCTGGGAAATAAAATAAAAAAATATTTTTGAATAAATTCGTTACAATCAGCCAAGGTGGTTTAAATTCATCAGTTAATGTTACTTTAATTTTAGCGGAGGATTTATCTTCCTCCACAGCCGGTCTTGCGTGGACTTGAAAATGCCGAGAAGGTCCGTTATAGTAGATCGGTGTCCAGAAGTATTCCCGGACTCTTGAGACCAGCTCGGGTTGACTTGGGTTGTGGGTCCTTCTGTTGTGGCGTTGAAATCTTGCTGAGTAAACTTGTTGAAGTTCTGCAGTAATTGGCTCGTCTCTCTAGTTGTACAGCAGGAAGATTGGCGCGACTGAAATGTGGAGGTCAATTAAATTATTGAGATCAATTATCTCCTCATATAAAAATAAATCAAATTTTATTTTTGGACATTTGATGTTATAGCTGGTTTCGTAAAACAATATAGTGTTTTTAAAAAATACTGTAAATTTTTAAAAAGTTTCTTTTGTTCATATTGTTAAAGTTTTTGTCTTGTCTTGTTCAATGTTTGTGAAGGAGTTTTATCTGAGTTGCTGAATTGCACAAGCGAAATACAGCGTAGTTCCATCTCCGTTATCTTTGCTAATAAATAATGGTAATCCACTATCATCTATTGTTCTTATTACACATTATTGGGAAGGATCTCAAATTTGCTTCAGGTAATTGACGTGGATATTTTTTTTTCAAGGTCACCACCGTATCGTTCTGTAATCTGTGAATATCAGAGCATCCCGAATAGCTTAATTAATATAATATATAAATTGCAAGAAATTTAATCCTAATATTATGGCTGGTTTATTAAATTGTAACACGCGGCTCCACGTTACAACCCAACGATGTTCAATTTTGACAAATATAGTGCTCTTTAAGGTCAAATAATCTAACTCTGTCATTACACAATATTTCTCTTAACTGTAATTTTAGAAACAATCTCTGTTAGTTTCAAGCAGTTTTAATTGAGATTTCTTGAACTGCAATTTTATTTGTAATTAATAGGGTTTTGTTTAGTAAATATACACATCCGCGCGCGATACGCAGAGAACATGCGGTGGATTATAGTGTCATAGTGAAATTACTTCTCTTCGTTGGATTACTTGCAGTTTATACAAGTGATTTATTGTTCGTATCTAATTCTGCGTATCCGAATTTCAGAGTACAATGGATTATTATAATTAAATAAGTTAAAACCATAGCAAACAGTGGATTAATTATTTGTAAAGTTTTTTCATTGAAGTCTTTACACGATGTTAGTCTATCCATCATCAGTGACAACTTTTACGAGTGACTGTATTTATATTATCATATATTTACAATTGGTTACATGTATTAATCACAATTCAGACGTTTGTGAATGGAATATTACTTGTGTTGACAGTATATCGTTTTGCTGCCGTCTAGAGAACGGTCAATTTGGACTAACTATGAATTTTCCATGCAACATTGTGTACAATACATATGTGATCATTCGAATTAGCTTTCTCACATCACCCATCGGGAAAAGGCCGGGGATTGATCATAAGCACGGATCTCAACAGCAGCTACCAGTTATATGTAGGAAGGGCGAAACATCACGAACTAGATAGCTACCTCGCTAAATACCCCTACAAAATATTGAGGATACAGAGCAGTTAGTATATGGACTAAAGGAATGTAGTTTAAACGATAGTTTAGAGGAACTTAAGTGTTCCAAATTAGATGATCATACCGCATATATGGATTATCCGGTCCTGGCATCCCAGAGGCTCTCCTATGTTAGTGACCAAAGGGCTTCTACAAAAAATGGCGACCGCGCCAGGATCCTCTATGCGGAGAGATGTGAAAAGATGATCGTTTTTGCCGCAATTCTATGGATAGCAATGTTAAGCTCACCATAGACAGATCAGACAACCATTCTAAATGAGTCGAATAAGCAAAAGTTTATTTTAAACTAAATAGAATGACCCACACTATAGAAAGGTTGGCCCCGGCCTGGTGGTGTTTGCATGAGACTTTAAAAAGAATCTATTTAGACTCAGCAAATTTGTTTCTGAGGACGAACCCCCAAATGCATTTGAGCTTCTAGTTGAAGAACTTCATGGACGATATCACCCTGAGAGGATTGAACGGATGACTGACTTGTTACGTCAGGAAAAGATGAAAAACCATCTCCCATCTGAATTTTAGGAAAGACTTATTTCAAAATCCATCGAGCTTGATATATCTGAGGAAGTTATAAACAGTATATTTGTAGCAGAATTGCCTGCTAGACAAAGATCAATCTTGGATGTCTATGATACATTGGAACTAGAGTGGCAAAAGAAACTCAAAGGGTTGGACAAAGTGTATCATCAGAAGGAACCTAAGATGAAGGCAGTAACAGCAGATTCACGCCTAGAGCAGCAACTCAGACATCTCTCAGAGAGACTCCTGGCCGTAGAGAATGAATTAAGTACCCTACGAAGGGATGTGGTTTTAATAAAAAACAATAAGGAAAGTTCCAACAGAGGTAGGGTGTATTCTCGGAGTCAAAGCTCAAATTCCAAGCATCGGAGAGGCGAATCGAGTAAAGGTGTTCAAGGACCACGCAAATGGTGCATTTTGCATCGTAAATACGCCGAGTTTGGAAAGTGTCAGGAAGAGGGATATATGTTTCCAAAGTTGGGTGGTCTCCGATGAAAAGGAAGTAGTCTTCTTGTAGCCTGGTCTAAGCTGCCGGAAAACTAGTGGAGCCCCCTCTAATAGGAGTCGTAGGGGGGTTGCGCATGCAAGGCTCCAAGGTATGCATATTCGAGGCATACTAAAACTATCGAAGTTAAGTTCGGAAGCTTCGATAGAATAGAATAGAATAGAATAGAATATCTCTTTTTGGATTCAAACCACACATTTTCCATCAAATAAAAAAATTGGAAAATGTACAATATAAAAAAATTATCACATCACATAAAAATGTGCAATTAGTCCCATGTAGATAAGTATATCTCACTAGTTGTACTGTACAATATATCAATATCAGAAAGTTCGGCTATAAGGAATAATAGATACATCATCAAAATGGGAAAAATTAAGGTATAATTCGAGTGTAACATTATGCAAAATAAATGAGAACCATGACTAGCAATTGATTGTATGTATTGTTGACTAACATGATGATATAATGCATAAAATTTCAATTTTAATAATACAAAAACTTGGAAATAAAAATCTCAAGTAATACAGTCCGTAAATCTGTTAGATTTCGACTGGAAGGTAATCTCAAAGGGGTTGCTGGTTATAGCAAAAACAAGTTCGTTATAACAGATGAACTTTCTGATTCAAACTTCTTATTAGTCAAGGGTGCAAAGGTGAGCATAGTTCGATTTGATGTGGTGGAAATTGATAGACCCACATTCGATTATCAACTATGGGCTGCTAATGGAAGTCCAATTGAGGTTAAGGGAGTTAAACAACTGTCAGTGATATTGGGGCAGAAATCTCCATATACCTGGAATTTTCTTGTCGCTGATATAAAGGATAACATCATTGGGATAGACATTTTGATCCATTTTATTCTCGCTTTAGATCCCAAATCTAGGACCATTGGACAAGACACTGGGATAGTTACTTATGCTGAGACTGAGACCTCAGTAGTTAGGTCAGTGAGACTACCCAGACCCGTCGTCGCCGATGACTTGGTGGATACCATCGAGAAACACCTGGCCGTGTTTCTACCATTCAATGTTAAGCGCAAGGTTTTAAAGACATGCATAGAACAGCAAATCGAGTTGGTGGAACCACTACCTTGTTCGCCGAAGGCTCAACCGTTAGCACAACATAAGCAGCAGGTTGCTATTGAAGAATTTAAGCGGTTGAGAGAAGAAGGAATTTGTAGGCGTTCAAATTCCAACTTTGCATCTCCAATAGTGGTTGTTCCCAAACCTGAACCAGGTCAATGGAGGGTTTGCGAAAATTATCGTCCATTGAATTCTGTAACAAAAGGTGATTCGTATCCCTTACCAAACCAAAGTACTTTGCTCAGGGATATAATAGGGTATGAGGTTTTAACTACGTTAGATCTGCAGAAAGCATACTATCGAATAACTATGGAGGAAAAATCTATACCGCTCACAGCAGTGCGATTCCCTGGAGGAGGATCGCATGAATTCTTATGTATGCGTTTTGGTGTGAAGAATGGAAGTAAGAAATTCCAGCGTCTGACCGAGGAAGTTCTTCAAGACTGTTTATTTGCTAGAGTGTATATAGATGACATCATTATATATAGTCAATCTAGGGAGGAACACCGGGAGCATTTGGACATCGTTTTGTCTAAGCTGGAACATTATGGATTGGTAGTGAAACCAGAAAAGTGCAGGATTGGTTGCTCTACCATAAAATATCTTGGACACACCATTTCCAAGGATGGAATCAAGCCCTTGAAAGACAAGGTACAAGCAATCAAGGATGTGCCAGAACCCAGAACTTTACGCCAGTTGCGTAGATTTTTGGGCATGATTAGATACTATCGTCGGTTCATACCAGGTTTAGCTGGAATTTTGGGGTCGCTAACTCGACATTTAGTTCGTGAACGGAGCACGATCAAGAAGTTCTGGCCTATTAATTTTAGCCAAGACGACAAGGAAAAATTCCAGAGGGCCAAAGATCTGTTAAGCCAAATAACCACATTAGCACCTGTGGATTGGAATAAGCCGTTTGAGCTGGTCACAGATGCTTCCGATGTAGCCATAGGAGCAGTGTTACATCAACGGGAAAATGGTATAATCAAGCCGATTGGATTCTATAGTCGGAAACTCCAAGATCGCGAGAAGCGATATGATACGCTTGGAAAGGAGTTACTAGCAGTTTATTCTGCAGTGTTGCATTTTGAGCATTACCTAGATGGACATCAGTTTATGATATTAACTGATCATAAACCGTTGTTAAGTATCCTTGGGAAAGCAAATAAATAACCCGACTCGCAGAATTTGATTTTACCATTAGTCATATCTCAGGAAAAGATAATGTGGTGGCAGATAATCTCAGTAGACCAGACGTATCAGATGAAGATATGATTCGTTCAGAGTCACTCGTATGCTCTGTTGTATCTTCTAATGATTTTGTCCAGCAATTGATGGAAGCACAAGGTCTTGATCCTTTAGTAGCTGTGTTGGTAAAGAATCCTACATATACACGCAGAAAGATTGGAGATAAGTGGTTATTATGTGAAATCTCCAGGAGCCAACCTAGACCTTATGTACCGTTAGAATTAAGGTATAAAGTAATTCAACAGCTACATGAATTTAGTCATCCTTCCATTAAGGCAACTATCAGGATGGTCACTGATAGATATGTATGGCCTAAGATGTCGAAAGACATAAGAGCCTGGGTAAGGACATGTGCCCGGTGTCAAACTTGTAAAGTTTGGCGTCATACTAAAACTGAAATTAAAACGATTGGTATACCAGCGGGTCGTTTCATGCATGTTCATATTGATATAGTAGAAATGCCTGAGATTTCTGGCCAAAAGTATTTACTCACGATGGTCGATCGGTTCAGTCGTCAGTTTGAGGTAGCAATCCTGAAGGATATGACAGCTCAAGAGGTCTTACTTATGTTCTTGCATAATTGGGTGTCGCGATATGGTGTACCGGTAAGGGTAACTACTGATCGTGGTAGTCAGTTTATGTCTGAACTGTTTATCAGATCATTGAATACAATGGAGATAGAAGTAAGACACACATGTGCTTATAATCCCAGAGCTAATGGGATGGTTGAGAGATTGCACAGGGAGCTGAAGGCTGCATTACGCTGCACCGGTGGATCCAGTTGGATACATGATTTGCCCATAGTTTTGTTGGCAATGCGAAACAGATACAGAGCTCAGTTAGGAACATCCATAGCAGAACTTGTTTATGGAGAGCCATTGAGGCTACCTGGAGATCTTCTAATAGAAGCTCCAAGTTGTCTCGATTAGGCCTCTAGTTCAGTAGATTGGTTTGTTGGAGCATTGAGAGATAAAATGAGTCGTTTAGCTCCAACCAAAACTAGAAGTCTAAAGTCTAAATGCTATGTATCTTCAGATTTAAAGCTGGCATCTCATGTATATATAACTAACGAGAACAGACAGAATCGTCTGACTCCGTTTTATAAGGGACCATTTATAGTCAATCATATGATTGATAAGAATGCATTTATAGAAGTAAATGCCACAGTAGAGTATGTAGCACTGGATTACTGCATTCCACAGTTTATATGGACGGAGGAGGAAACTGAGAAACAGCGTCCATCGAAGTATCCAAAAGAGTCAAATAAATGTGGAAAAGAAGTAAAGATTAAAACCAAGACGATTGAGGACAAAGAACAATGCAATAACAAAATGAAACCAAGTGAAGTACGAGCACAATTTGTTGAAACTCGTTCTGGAAGAGTCATCAAGAAACCGAAGAATGCGGATTTCATAATGTATGGCTAAATATCTTAAACATGGGGGTGTATGTAGAGTTTAACTAAATAATTGGACATCAATTAATTCCTCATATAAAAATAAATCAAATTTAATTTTTGAACTTTCGATGTTATATCTGGTTTCATAAAACAATATTGTTTATTTTAAAAAAAATATTGCAAATTTTTTGGAAGTTTCTTTTGTTCATATATACGAAAATTTTGACTTGTCTTGTTAAATGTTTATAAGGGAATTTTATCTGAGTTGCTGAATCGCACAAGCGAAATACTGCGTGGTTCCATCTCCGTTATCTTTGCTCATAAATTATTTTAATCCACTTTCATCTATCGTTCTTATTACATATTATTGGGAAGGATCTCAAATTTGCTTTAGGTAATTGACGTGGATATTTTTTTCAAGGTAACCACTGTATCGTTCTGTAATCTGTGGATATCAGAGCATCCCGGTAAGCTTAATTAATATAATATATAAATTGCATGAAATTTAATCCTAATATTATGGCTGGTTTATCAAATTTTGAGGATACAGAGCAGTTAGCATGTGGACTTAAGGAATGTAGTTAAAAAGATAGTTCAGAAGAACTTAAGTGTTCCAAATTAGATGATCATACCGCATATATGGATTATCCGGGCCTGGTATCCCAGAGGCTCTCTTGCGGTAGTGACCAAAGGGCCTCTACACTGTTTTACAACTATCATAACTCGTAAATAAAAATATTTGCAACACACGGATATGCAAATTTAAATACTTGTGTAAACGCACCAGCTTCAAGTAAATGCCATACGACGTTACAAAGTTAGTTTGAGTGCCGTAAATACTAAGTTTGTACTTTTGGGGGGCCCTTAACAGGGCCGGTCTTGCGTGTTCTAGCAAATGCCGAGAAGATACGTTTGATGGCTCGAAGCACGTTGCTTTTGCGGTAGAGCGCAAACAAACTATTGTCTTTACAGCGACGTCTCCAGTTAAGTCATGCTTCAAACGCCCAAATGCCAGCAACCAGTCCCATCGTCAGTTGCCACTATCAATATCCTTTCTCATCCGTGACGCAAACTCTGGTGAATTATTTCAACATAACGACGTTTGGTGTACGAATACACACAATTTCATTCTCCATTTCAAAAAGATGTTTCAATTATCCTTTCATCATTGCCAATACGACAAGAAACATCATTGGACGTGACTTCCTCAAACAATTCGACCTTACTATTCATCCAAGGACACGAGAGATACGCACAGCTGACAGTCAGTTGCTTTCATCAGCGCTAAAACACACGACTCTCGCCAAAGCAGTCTCATCCATACAGCTTATTCCTCCAGTTGCTCATGTTCCCAACTGGACGATGTTATAAAGCGAAATGAAGAAATTTTCGAACCTATCTACTTTATGCTCGGTCTCAAGAGGAAGCGTGCCATCACAGCTCATCGTATCATCTTATCGAAGCCACTTCCTCATCCTCCAAGAGCACGTCCATTGGAACCACACAAACATAAGGCCGCCGAGCAAGATTTCGCCATGCTACGTCAACAAGGCCTCTGTTCACGATCCAGCTCACTATTTACGTCGCCTGTGGTAGTAATATCATAGAGTGAGCAAGGAATCTTCAGGGTTTGCGGAGATTATCGTTTTCTCAATTCTTGCACACAGTCTTATTCGTACATCTTGCGAAATCCAGCTGACCTACTCAGATCCGCTATCGGTCATGCTGTGTACTCAAAAATCGACCTAGTGAAGGCCTAATATCAAGTACCGATGGACAAAGACACCATATCCTATACTGCACTCAGATTCACCGGAGGTGGCGCATACGAATATCATTATACGCCTTTAAGTCTTAAGAACGCATCTCAAACATTTCAACGCGTTATGGACAAAATACTAGATGGTCTACCATTTGTAATTCCACACTTAGACGACATTCTTGTATTCTTCAACTCAATGTCCGAACAGTTGCAGCATACTGACATTCTACTCACACGTCTAACGAACTATGGCCTCCGGCTTCATGGCAACAAATGTCTTTGCACAAAAATCAATTGAATTCCTCAGTCATCCAATTTCCGAGAGAAATGGATGACACCTATACCTGCTAAGGTTCGTGCTATTCAAGATCTACAGCCTCCAACGACCGTTCGAGCATTACGACGATTCTTGGGCAAGATGAACTACTATTCTCGATTCGTACCCTGCCTTGCCAAGTTTCTGGCACCTCTTCACAAATATCTCGTGCCAGAAAGCCGTTTTGTCAATAAATCACAACTGATTCAGCTCAACGTGGACGACATGCAGGCTTACGAGGATGCCAAAAGGGCCTTATGCAAAACAATTATGCTACATTCTCCTGATTGGTCTCAACTTTTGAATTGATCACGGACGCATCCGACGTTGCCATAGGCGCAGAACTTCAACAATTCATCAATGTCATATACTGAACTATCGCGTTCTACTCGCAAAAACTACAACCTCACAAGACGCGATATGATACATTAGGGAAAGAATTATGTGCAATATACCGGTCGATCCTACACTTCAACACCTATCTGGATGGCCGAAAGGTCAAGATCTAAACCGACCACCTTCTTCTACTCTCGAGTTTCAGACGAAAGATAGAGTATTTATATTCATGACGTGTCAACTCACAACTTACACGAATACACGAGTATAAATATGAATTCACATATGTCAAAGGTTCAGAAAACGTGGTTACAGACTCCCTAAGCCGTCCTGCAGAACTCTGTGCTTCTATCATGTGTCTTTCATCTATAAGCACTCAAGAGTTGCAAGCAGCACAGCAAGATGATCCATTACTTCGGACATTTGATTTCAATCGCCTGAAAACATTTGATTATGATGGAACCCTGATGCAGTGTGAAATAACGGGCGTGGGCCCTCGGCTGTTTATACCTGAAAAACTCCGTCACAAGATCTTCGAAGTTTACTATTTAATAAGCTATCCATCTGGCGAAGCCTCAGTGGAAATTCTATCCAGAACGTATTTTTGGACTGGCATGCGGCGAGATGTCAAGAAGTGGTCAAAACAATGTCTAGAATGTCAGAAATGCTAAGTAACGATACACACCAAAACGGCGCCAAAAGTCATTCAAGTGCCCAAAGTCCGGTTCACGCACATACACATTGATCTGGTAATCTTACCTGCCGTAAACAATATACTATATCTACTGTCAATACGCGATCGCACCACTCGATGGTATGAGGCCATATCACTGCCAGGCATGAGGCAAACACTGTCAGTTATGCTTTAGAGCTCAATTGGTTCGCTCAGTTTGGTGCAAATTTAATTGTAATTAATAGGGTTTTTTAATAGATATGCACACCCACGTGCAATACGCAGGCAACATGCGGTGTATTTACAAGTCTCTGTGTTCAAACAATAGATTTACCTAGTTTACGTGAATTAACCACATTTTACACAATCACTAAAAGTTCAGTTATGATTCTACTCATCAGGATATCAGGTGTTTTCATTAGCTTTCCCATAACTCTATAGTTCAATGGATTTATGTAATTCAAACACTCAAAACCTACCACACAGTGGAATAATTTTTTGTGATGTATTTTTAAGACTGTTTTCCCAGATTTTTATCCATCAATTATTAGAGTCAATATTTAATGTGTTTCTTATCATCAATTATCAGTGACTTTAAACTAAATTGCTAATCAGTCTGGATTTATATCATCGTACCTTCTCAATCATTTACTTGAGTAATTACTTGTGTATAAGACATTTAATTCTGTTGACCATATATTATTTTGTTACAGTCTAGAGTTAGGTCTATTTGGTTTAACAGTGAATTGATTCATGCATTGCAACATAACATTCAATAAACGTCTGATAACATGGATGAGATTTCTTACTTCACCTTTCGGAAAAAGGCCAGGGACTGATCATGGAACGGATGGTGATAACAGACACCATGAAAATGTAGAAGAATATTACTACATAAACAGCCACCACGCAAAATCTGTTACAATAACTGCAAAACTTCCTGCAATATAACACCAAAGATATTGTTGATGAAATTGCATAACGAAAACTGTTCACCGTTTTT
Source organism: Eudiplozoon nipponicum (assembly GCA_029291075.1). Classification (NCBI taxonomy): domain Eukaryota; kingdom Metazoa; phylum Platyhelminthes; class Monogenea; order Mazocraeidea; family Diplozoidae; genus Eudiplozoon; species Eudiplozoon nipponicum. The sequence continues at coordinate 8,144 of JAQBSW010001926.1, read as the reverse complement.
AATAATAAATCGGCTTGTCATCAGATCCCACTAAACGAAGGAAACATTGCAAAAAAACAGGCATTACACTTTCTGGGTTTATTTGATTATATGTCTATGCCTTTTAGTCTGTACAATGCTCCACATCATTTCAGAGATTTATGAAGTATTAAGAAAACTTCCACGTACCAATTTATATGTCGGTGATGTGATAATAGACTAGGATGATTTAGAACAGCATTTAACAGGCATCATAGAGACCAACGAGCGTAATTATCAGTTTGATCTTTAGTTAAATATAGAAAAATGCGTGTAAGCACAAAAGAAAGTAAAATTCCTCGAGTGCTTGAACAGACATAACATAAAATATATCCGATAAAACAAAGTCAAGTCCATCAGAATTTTTTACGTTCCGACAAGTACAAAAAACTGCGTCATCTTCTTGGCATGTGTAAATATTACAAGTCAGTTATTCCGGTGATGGTGCCACCACAGGCACGACTGACAAAACATATTCAAGGGCTGAAGTTTATAAGTCCAACTTGCGTCTGTGATGCCAAGCAATCGATCAGCTAATGTTTGAATAAATAAAAAAATCTGCTCGCGCATCATACTACACTGTATGCTGTTCAACCGATTGCATCATGAAAACTTTCCACTGTTGCTTTTAATATAGCCCTGGATGCTACAAATGAACAAAATGCCGATGGCAAAATTTACCATATCGTATTTTATTCCAAAAAATTGAAAGCCACAGAAAAGAAATATTTATGAATAGAAATAGAACATTTATTTCTGCACAAATACGGCCTATAAATAGGACGCCATCTCCTGTTTCAGCCCTTTGAAGTAAAGGTCGAAAATTCGCCATTAGTAGAGGCTTTATAGAAATGATTCCAAGACTATCCACAAATAGTAATTCTTAATATGATTTACCTCGAAGTGTTCTACTTTATAAGCAGTCATGTGAAAGGCACGGATAAGGTGGTGGCTTATATTTTATCAAGCAATAAAATAAATTCAGTAGTCCATCAGAACGACAAATTGTCTCTGTGGAACGATAGTCAGAATAAATAACATACAGACAAAGAACTCACATAATGGTAACGAAGATACCATATCCATTTGGCAAATTTTGATTTAGTCGATGTAGAAGTCGTCTCATATTATTTGAAAGTAGATTAGGCTAGTAAAATTTTGCTCCCACTGGACTGACACCATACGGTCTGACCACGATTTGAGATGTAGATGGTACAATAATTTTGTTATAAGAACGCCTTTTTCTGCTGACCATTCAATGAGATATCATTAAATGGATTAAACTGTGCCAGCCATGCAAAATTTATAATTTCTTTTGTCATAATCATTCAAAATTTAACCGTTTAGAGCTGCCTAACGCTCATTTAGAATTTATCTACGTTAACATTTTTGCTCTCACTGAAGTATATGGTTACCATTATTGCATGATAATAATAGATCGATATACAAAATGGCTTAAAGTAATGCCACTAATCGGTAAATTTGCGATGACCATTATCCATGCATTCTTACTACACTGGGTGGCAAGATTTATGGTACCAGATATGTTGGTTACTGAAAAAGATGCCAGCTTCAAGACACGTATTTTTCAGGATAACTTACAGTTTCTGGGCAATGATATGCGAAGAAATACATGGTTCAATCCTAAGTCCGACGGTCTAGTGGAATGTGTGCATTTTTAGTTAAAAAGAGCTCTATGTGCGTCTCCAAACAGATTGATTTTTCACCGCATTCTCATAAGTACTACTTGATATGTGATCACGTTATCGCGATAGCATAATGGTATCAGTTGCACATGTCAAATTTTGACACAATTCGCAAATTCCGGCAGATTTAATCAGAGGTTATTAAGTTAGTGATGAGCTAATAGTGACAGAAGTTACAGGGCAAATACAGCGCTTATGAATAGTCTATGTTTAAAACTAACCAGAGTACACCGTCATCCAGTGTATTTTTCGAGAGAATTAAGCGCAATCCAAATTTCTTTATGATTTATTATAACGGAAATCAAAAACCAGTGTTCATTGATCAATTAAATCCTGCATTTGTATGCCTGATTCAAAAATAATTAAAACGAGATTTGATAAAGATTAAGGATAATGGCCATCATCATGTCAAAAGTCAACAAGTACATCAAAGCATACAGAAGGAAAAAGAACAATATTCCGTCTATGATTTAAACTTGACGTGGATTATGCCGATTTGGCGGCTGATTATGTTCATTTCTAGAGTGTAATTTACATATGTCCTCTTTAATGCACTAATTTTTCAGCATGTACAGAACAATATTTTAGGTTTACCAGCCATGCCTAGTGGTTATCATAATATTAAAAGAAGCATAATATTAATTTTTTCTTGAACAGTCTTTTTTGTTTGTTTTAATTCATCACTTTTACACGTTGACTAATTTTGACTGGGTGTGAGTATATTCAAATTGAACGGGTGTAATCCTTGGAGAAAAACAAAATTTATGAACATTTGGCTCATGTGGTATTTATCTGGAAATATCTACAATGAAAATAAAATTTACGTGACAATATTGAACATATGATTTATCTCGGAACTGACTAAATTTTGAGTTGTCTCTAATAAAAAAAAATTTAGTGGACTATATATATAACCGAAAACCACAAATTTAAAGAGCCTGTCACGCATTAGTAAAAGACGTGTTAAAAGTATATACTTAAATGCAGAGATCATTTTGGTATATCGATTAATTATCTATTTCATCTGCATTTGGACTTTATGAATACGCTCTGAATTTTTTCAAACATAATTTTTAAATATAGTACAATACCAATAATTATTCCAAGTGTAGTTGTCAAACTTATGCCCGAAGCTATTAATCGATCGAACGCCAACGGCTTTAGACTAAACTCTAATGTATTTTCATTTATTAGAATAATTTAAGGATTAATACTAAATAATTTTGCAAACGTTATTTCATGCCAACTTGGAATTGCAAAAGATCGATCAATTATTACCAACATTCAATCATTGTAGAAGTATGCCATTATGTTTCATGAGTAGAATATAGATGCGCTAACAATCTTTAGAATATCTCAAAAGCATTTTACTCAATATTGAAAGGATAGAAGACAGTGCCAAGAACAGATGGGCACTAATAAATAGAAATATTTTATCGAATGATATAAAATTTAAAATGTATATAATTTGGATTAGACCGATACTAGAATATGCTGCCGCTACTTGGAATCCATTAAAAAAGGGGTTGTCCAATAAGATAGAAGCTGTACAAAGAAAGGTTTTGAAACAAATTAGCCCTATCTCCTGCACGATATACGCCACTAGATTACAGTTTTTATCACTGCAAACTTTATGGTTTCGGAAGATGTGCTATTGCATAAAGGTTTTCCAATTAAACAAATGGACTGTTGCTCATATGAATCCAATAAGAAAGAGTCATGAAGTTGGAACTAGATCTGGAAATTTGGCAATATCTCCTCCTTTGGTGGGGAATGTTTCGAGCAAGTTAGTCACTTTTTCGAAAATTTACAAAATTTGGAATCAATTTCCAAAGCGGCTTGGAGAAACGGCTCCATCTAAGATGTCTTTTAAATTTTTATGTACTGAACTAGAAAAATTTACAATTCTGCTGATATTTTTAATTTGATTATGATAATAATTTCTCATGGTTGAATAAAAGACAAGGATAATTGTGATCAGCAACATAACTTCTTGAGATTTTTATTTCCAAGTTTTATATTTTTAAAATTGAAATGTTATGCATTGTATCATCATGTTAGTCGACATTACATACAATCAAATGCTAGTCATGGATCTCATTTTTTGCATAATGTTACACTCGAATTTTACCTTAAATTTTCTTATTATTATGATGAATCTATTACTCTTTAAAGTCAAACTTTCTGATGTTGATATATTGTACAGTTCAACTAGTGAGATTTACTTATCTACATGAGACTAATTGCACATATTTACGTGATGTGATATCTTTTTTATATTGTACATTTTTCAATATTATTATCTATTTGATGGAACATGTGCGGTTTGAATCCAAATAAAGATATTCTATTCTATTCTAAATATCATTTGATGATTATTTGAAAGCAATCAGCTCATTAAACATTGATCCAATTATTATTAGATTACTTAGTTATTATATATGTACGATTAGTCAAGCAAATAATATGCTATCAAGATTATTAAATTTTACAACAGAAATATAGCAAGGACAACTCTTGATACCGATACTATTCAAAATCATATTTGCGAATTAGTAGAATAAAGCCCGTCACAGTCGAATATCAAAATTTCACTAGACCTAAAATTATTCAACATTTATCTACAAATATTGACTCCTCTGAAAATAATATAATACTGAATATGCATAATCTGAGTAGCTATTTAATAATCCAAGAGTTGAGGATAATTGTTAAAAAATAAGGCAAATGTTTAAAATCGGTCATAGGAAGGAACTGAACTAAGCTTATTCTCATAATACTGCTAATAATTTCGTTTTTGAGAAAAAAAATCAGCACAAAGTCAAAGATTTCGGCAAAATTATTAAATTTATAGCAAATACTGAGGGGCATGTGGGAAGACTAGTTTGCTGCATTAAGAAGAGGTGGACACTAGTTTAGGGAATCATACAATAGAATGACATTTAAGTACAAATTTATATTAATAGAACCAAGCTGATTTTAGAATACGATGTCATTACTTGGAATCCAATGAAAAATTTATTGCCAAACAAGATGAAAGCTCTAAACAGAAACGTTACTTCTGACACCTGCACCATATATGCTAGCAAGATACAATTTTTATCACTGAACTGCATATTATTTAGTAGTTTGTGCCATTGTATGAATGTATTCCACGTGTGTCACTGGATGGGTGACTATATGACATCAATAAAGTAGTTCATTTTTGCAGGAAATAGGTATTGATAATCGTTCATCACATTTCATTTTGAGCAAAAGCTTGCTGAACAACTGTTCCTTTTTAAATACTCATTAAAAGTTAGCGGCTCAACTAATTTTGCAGAAATTTGGCCAAAATATATTCAAAATTTAATTCGCAGGACCAATGAGATCGCGCGCTTTGGTTGACCAATTACGTGCGATGAAATTTCTACACACCACACTTTGTTCTGCTTGTCGACTGTGAATTAACTGGCATTATTAATAAAGCGCCAATTGGCGATGTCAGTACATCGAGTACACAAAATATCAGATTTTTACCACTGGAGCAACTCGTCATGATCAGTTTGCTTAATCTGTGACACAAATTTTTAATATTTCTAAGTAAAGTCAACTAACTATGTGATTCAATCGGAAATAATTAACGAGCATATTTAACAGCAATTTTTGCTATAACATATTCCGTCTGTACAATTTGTGGTGGATGATATAAAGTACAGTTGACGAATTTACCAGTGACAACTTTTTACAATTTGCATAAATTTGTACCTCAAGTCTAACGCCTGATCACATAACTGTTTATATATATAACGAGCTAATTAGAGCTAACGCTATGTGTAGCGTCAATAATTAGGCACTTGTTTTATATCATCATGCATATTCATCATGCATACCGCAACTTCATCAATTACGCATTGCACATATTCACGAAGTTGGGCAAGAACCAGCTCCTTTGGTCTTATATTTCTCTCTTTGACAGTGATCCAGTCTGCATAGGAAACAAATTGCAACCTGGCATCTAAAGTTGCAAAATATATTGACATTTTTACGCTGCGGCTTTTAAAACCGATCAGCACTGCTCTATTTTGCTTCACGCGTAATGACCGACAACTATGTCTAACAAAAGTGCGGCAAAATCTAGTTGTTATTTGACATCATATTATTGTTTTTGCAATAACTGAGTACTCGCAGGCCCAGCATCAACAAATTTGAACTCTGACCTACAGTACTTATGATTCCTCACCAGGAGGATATTGTTTTATCACAGACAGGAAAGTGACGTAGCGGCTTAAGTTAATTAGCCAAACTTTTGTTAGATAAGTTCAAAATTTAATACATTTGACCATTGATAACGCGCGATTCAGTTGACTCATTAAGTGCGATTTTTTAGAATAGAATAGAATATATTTATTTGGATTTAAACCACACTTGTTCCATCAAATAAATCATAATATTGGAAAAAGTACAATATCAAAAAGATATCACACCACATAAACATGAGCAATTAGTCTCATATAGATAAGTAGTTCTCCCTAGTTATAATGTGCAATACATCGACATATGAAATTTTGGGTGTTATAATTATTATGTTATAGGAAGAAGAACTGTCTTATATATAAATCGCATTGGTAAAGTTATCGATTATATAAATAGTTATAGATTCATCATCGAAATAGGAAAAATTATGGTATAAATCGAGTGTAGCATTATGCAAAAAATAATAATAATGACTAGCAGTTGGTTATATGTATTGTTGACTAAAATGATGGTATAGTGCATAACAATTCAATTTTAATAAAATAGAACGTGAAAATAAAAATCTAAAGAAGGTATGTTGCTAATCACAATTATCCTTGTCTTTAATTCAACCATGAGAAAGTATTGTAACACACGGCTCCGCGTTACACTCCAACGATGTTCAATTTTGACAAATATAGTGCTTTTTAAGGTCAAATAACCTAACTCTGTTTTTACACAACATTTCTCTTAACTGTGATTTTAGACACAATCTCTGTTAATTTCAAGCAGTTTTAATTGAGATTTCTTTAAATGCAATTTTATTTGTAATTAATAGGGTTTTGTTTATTAAATATACACACCAGCGCGCAATACGCAGGGAACATACGATGGATTATAGTGCCATAGTGGAATTACTTTCTTCGTTAGAATATTCACAGTTTATACAAGTGATTTATTTTTCGCATCTTATTCTACGTATCCGAATTTCAGAGTACAATGGATTAGTATAATTAAATAAGGTAAAACCATAGCAAACAGTTGATGAATTATTTGTGAAGTTTTTCATTGAAGTTTTTATACGATTTTAGTCTATATATCATCAGTGACAACTTTTACCAGTGACCTTATTTATATCATCATATATTTTCAATCGGTTACATGTATTCATCAAAATTCAGAAGTTTGTGAAAGATTAATTACTTGTGAATAAGACATTCAAATTTGTTAACAGTATTTCGTTCTATATATAACAGTTAAATACTGTTTGTTGCGGAGATCTAATATATATGCAAGTATGTATTAGGTGTTGCAAACCTAGTAACAAATTAGTACAGTTGTGACCAGAAGGATAAACCAAAAGCAGCATGATCGGAAGGTATAATCTCATGCACATTTGTTTCGTGCTTACTGCCGACGCATCAGTAGGAGCCGGTATTACGCCGTTCAACGACAATATTTTGGTCAAGAATGTGGGATAATAGGGCGGTACAATCTCCTAGACGAATGTGTAAACCTGCAATAGAGAAGCTAACATCATATAAAGTCTACGACAATGCGACTTCAACGCTAACTCACACTATACAATATATATACCGAGTTTGTAAAGGATACTAACACTATGGCTATTGTGTTAGTAACTGATACCTTTTTTGAAATCGATGAGTACCGGATACTAACACTATGGTTTCTGAGTCGGTACATGATACCAACCTGATGGATATAAATTTATGCTAAAGTTCACCCAAATTGAGAATTACAACAATTTCCGAACACCTGTTACTCCAGTTAAACCATACACTCTGGCCTTCATCGATATCAGTTATCACATTTCGCGGTAAACATGACATCATTCAATTCAATATATTACAGTTAAATACTGTTTGTTGCGAAGAGCTAATATATATGCAAGTATGTATTAGGTTTTGCGAACCTAGTAACATATTAGTTCAGTTGTGACCAGAAGGATAAACCAAAGGCAGCATGAACGGAAAGTATAATCTCATGCACATTCGTTTCGTGCTTACTGGCGACTCATCAGTAGGAGCCGGTATTACGCCCTTTAACCACTATATATATTTGGTAGAAGAATGTGGAATAATAGGACGGTACAATCTCCTAGACGAATGTGTAAACCTGCAATAGTGAAGCTAACATCATATAAAGTCTACGACAATACGACTTCAACGCTAACTCAAACTATAT